>JAQFZM010000130.1:0-50661 GCA_034695785.1 Galumna obvia
CCCTGTTGTTTACGTTCTGAGTTGTTTACAGATTTTTGTGCATTTGCCCCCTAAACAACTGGGAGATTTTACTGTATCAACAATAAATGTTTAGCTCCGGGCGTTTTAGGACAGCCATTCATTTTGTATAAATTATATTATTGTAAATTTAGTTCATTAATATAAAGTTTTATTATATAATTCTCTATTGAAGGACAGATTCTTTTTAGTTATAAATCTTTTGATTCTATTATATTACGTCTGAATTCAATGAAAAGGTATTCAATTTGGATGAACAGAACCGACAATCCTTTGGAATAAATTTTAAATTAAATCGAAATAAAATATCTTTGAATCCAATTCTTGTTTCAGTTCTGTTCCACAATTTTTCGCTTCAATGCATTGAAATTAAATCTAACACCGGATCGGATGTGCTTTTGTTGGCCTAACTTTTGATATAAAAAGTTGAAAACAAGCAGTTTTTAGACTCAAACCTATTCTGAAAACCACTCAAACAGTTATAAGCGATTAAAAGAATATTTTCTTATTTATGAATCGCATGTTTTCCACGAATATTCTCTTCACGTCTCATGTGTTCACACAAACAACAAATCTATGTTTTTATCACTTTTCACAGCATTTTTCACTGAGAGTTGTGCACAGTTTAGTCCAATCGCTTAACTTTTTAAATATAATTCTAGAAAAAGTCAACCCCTCAACCCCTCCATTGGCGTTAGTGTGAGCCGAGTAAAGCGGTGAAGGTATAAGTACTTAAATAAAGCTGCAAACGGGTGTCCATAAATTACTTCATAAATTTAATGAGAAAAGGCTCGCCATTGAATGAGGGCTATTGCGATATCTGGGGGTTAGTCAGCAGGAATTCCATGAGACCCATGAAAATTAATCGTTTTTTTTCCTAAACCAAATGAGAACACGAGAGAGAAAAGTCGACTGAACTCCAAAAACATGTGAACATTGAAGAGATGGTAAGAAACTTAATTATAAACAACTAATCAGACTATAAGACTGGGCGTCACTTCTATCAGCTTTTTTTCTAAACAATCGAATGATTATTCTCTTATAAATGCGGCCCTCAATCGATGCAAAACACATTCTATTATATATTATGTAATGTCATGAATGGCAACCATTTACTGATCATATTCTCCATTCATTTGTCTCAATAGGAAAATGTGTGCATTGAATCGACACTTCCAGAAAAGTGTCAATTTTATCAAAACAAAGCCAATGTCTTCCCTCTTATGTTATAATCTACAAAACAAATAAACCATTATATCTACTGAACTCAACTTTTTTGCCCATTAATATCAAAATAAAAAAATGGCTAAACATAAGAGATGGCAAGAGTCGATCCAATGGGTATTTTGGTCCGCAAGATTTAAATCTCGACAGACCTAGGTGCTATTCCATACTTCAAAATAGTAAGGGGTAGTTTACACATTTTCTCTCCCAATGGGGATATTCCGGAAACCCTCCCTTTCGCCGGAAAACATATAATTTTGTTGACTTTAGTCGATATTCGAGAAACAAATGAGTAATAATTTTGTTATATCACTGAATAACTAAAATTCAAATCAAAAATTTATGTAAACTAAGTATTTGTGAAAAATTGAATAAAATTTATGTTTTGATTGATAGTGTTTTCACTAATTTTTCAAAATCAATAATTAAGGGACAAATTATATCCTTTAATAACTAGTGTTCGTCAAAAAAAATTTTTTAATTAAAAAAAGAACAAAAAATGCATTTCTAAGCAAAAGCCCAAAACCCAAACAATTTATAAAATGTTAGTTAAAAAGTAAGACTAAAACTCGTCTTTAAGTTATAGTCTGAACAATAAATAGAAAAGTGTTTATAACAATAAGCCGGGGGCTAATCGGCAATTGAAGAGAGAGAGAGAGAGTGGAGTCCAACCCAAGCCCGCAGGTCTTTTCAATTTGATTTTGAAGGTATAACCAAAAAAAGTTTGTTCGCACAGAATAAAGTTTAGGTCGATTTGTTCCCCAATTGATCGCATGATTCGAAACAATTTAATCCGAAATCGCTTCCACTCATTATATTTGACACTCTCTTTGACTCTAAATATAGTTTTAGCCATTATTTTATAATTATGTGCGAAGTGTTAGTCAATCAGATAATAATTTTATCGTCAAATTAAGAGTTCACTCAATTTTTTTGATAAAATCTTAAAAAAAAGGAATTTTCAAATTGAGTCCAACCAAAGCATTAATATCGAGATATTATTACACATTATTTTGAATTGTATTTCAACTTTTCCTTAAAAAATAAAATCAGACAATGATTTCACCATTAATTCAATAAAAATGTGCCAAAAGTCGAGAGAGAGAGAGAGAGAGAGAGAGAGAGAGAGAGAGAGAGAGAGAGAGAGAGAGAGAGAGAGAGAGAGCAATATTTCAAACATTAGATGTGATGCACGAAAAGTTAGGCCAAATAATTATGTCCAAAATCGATCATATATTCTATAAGGTATGCTTTAGCTCCGGGTTATGCATACCATTCACTTATTGGCAACAAATCCACTGAACTTTTCGAGGAATATATGGCTTTAAAATCATTGAATTTGATATTTTTTACGTGAAATTTATCAAAACATTTTGCCTAAACTAACACTGATTTCTATCAGAACAGAACAGAAGTGAATAAATTTTTCAATAAAAAAAATAATCCAAAAATGGGTATTAAGTTATTAAATCCCTGAACCATTGCTGACGAGTGTTATTGAGCAGAGAATTGAAGGCAAGAATAGTGTAATATTGATATGAAGTGAAAGGTAGGTAAGCCTTCACACAGTGAAAACGAGTGATCACTTTTTTCAACAAAACAAAGAATGGAATGACTGAACGAAACAGTAAAAAGTTAAACAAGAAATGTAAACAACAGAACAATTGTGTAGACATTGTGTTCCTACAATTTAAGTCTATAGACGTTCAATATGTGCACTATTACTGATTAAAACTTTTCGTCCCATAAGAGGCTTAATGTTATAATAGAATATTTGCTAAGAATCGACTCGAGACCAGTCATGGATGGAGTGACGCTTAACTCACTGGTGAACCTAACTATTGGGCCCAACTCTCCAAACACTTCAGTGTTTTCTGCACTCAATTCGAGAACAACTTTTAAAAAATGTCCAAAAGAGCATTGCTTTGACTTTTGGATGTTTCACTTTTCTAAGAAAATAATTGAATAGTCAATAGGCTGTGCAGTTAAAAAGTGAGGGCTCACACAATATGTTCACAAACTCACGATAAGGCCCGGAGCGCAGACTTTTATTTTTGACCAAACAGTGCGATGTCTTAAACAAAATTTAAAGGAAAGAGTGCTGTTTAGGGCTACGCATAAAACATAGGTTTACATAAAACAATGTTCACTTCCATATAAACTGTAGGAGTGTATAGCAAGTAGTCTCATGTATATCCTCTATTCTGTGCCTCTGCATAACAAACTATCATTGAGAGGCCCTCCAGTCGTAAAAAGCATTTTATTTTTTAATGATTTGGACTCAACACAAGCGGTCACTAAATTAAAATTCTGTTCCTAACATACGATCAACTGTTTTAAGCGTTAATACCATTCGTTTAAGAAAAACAAATAATTCATTAGAAATGTTTAGATTTAAGAGTTTAAGAGTTAGTCTTTGATTCGTTTCACACGATTTCGGACTTAAACATAACCAAAGAATTCCTATTAATTTCCAAAACTATTATACAGTCTTTCGGATGATTTTTCAAACGTTTCCAAATATATGACATGTGTTAGGAATAGGAAAATATATCAAACATTTTTAAGGGATACCAGAATTAATTAAATTGAAAATATGGAGGGACTCAACAACAGACTAATTATAATCTAAAACATGGAATTCGATAGTTTTGCTAAAATAGAGATTTCCTCTTCAAAAGAGAGAAGTGATGCACACAAAATCTTTACAAAAACCCTAAATCTCAGTGTGTATTATGTGATGCCCTATCATTAGGGGTGGAACTCATGCTTTTTTGTTGAAAACATGTATTACTTACGATAAATTCCAATACAATTTTATTTGAAACTTCAATATCAGTATTGAGTTTTGAAAAACGAATTCATAGAATATATACAAAATATATATAATAGCGAAGTCTGGCTCAGAATAAACCGCTTTATAATATGCTAAATATCTTTTATATTAAAAATTATATGAATAATAAGCAATTGTACAAAAGGAAAGGTATAGAATAAAAAAGATATGCTGTACTGATTGGTGAGTAGCGAGAAGTAGTCACAAGAAAATAATGTGGGAGTTATAAGTCTTATAATGAAAACGAGAATCAAGTTATAAGTTTTGGGCGTTTTATTAAATAATAGTCTCTAAAGAAAAGTACAAAATTTAAAATTATTATTTCAAAATTGAGTAATATATGAGACTTTATATGCGACAGAGACTCACTCTGAAACTCCTTTCAGCGGTAAACCCATAATAAACTGTTTGCTTATATAAATTCGTGTTCATTGCATACAAATTTTCGGTACAAATATAATGATTGGCCACAACTTAAGCAAAACTTTTAATCTTTTGCTCTTCTCTTTAGTTTTAAGAATTCATAAAATTTTGAAAAATATTAAAATTATGTAAATCGGGATTTCACTACAAAATAAATAAAGTTTTACCATAAAAAATGTAATTTATATTTGATTTGATGGATACTTTTTACTCTTTTTTTTGAGAATTCTATTGAAGTCTTTGCGAACAAAGAGTTTTCCAACGAATCCAAAATGACATCAAAAAGAAAGAAATTTAAAACTAAATTTCGGATTAAAATAACTGACATTTTTGTGGTCTAATCTTCAATTTTAATTACATTAAAATTAATGCAATCGATTAGACTTGAAATAAACACCTGTTGCTCATCTTCTTAGGAAAGTGTCCTTCTTTAACAGCGGTGGCCAACAGATAAGTGACTTAAAAAAAAGTCAAAAATTAATGCTCTTCTCATTGCTGTGAACGACGGGTGGGAAAGACGTGCTCTGCACTGAACAGACGATCGGACAAAATTGAATTTAGAGGAAAACCTTTAGAATTAAGTGAGGGATAGTTTGCGTGAAATCCGGTCAAACGAAAGCGCAAAACAGAGTTTTCCTCTGAAAACCACAAACACTTGACATTAACTAAAATTCATTTGTTTGAAACGAATCCAAGTTTAACGAAGAATACCTGATTTGAATTATAATTAGTGGCGAACCAAGTTTACTCTTAGGAAAGACGACGCCTCCCTCTCCTATGAAATGGAAATCTCAGAGAATCTCGTTTTGCAGTCACTAAAGAGACTCGTTTTCAGTTAGTTTTAAAGCTTATACTCGTTTATAGCCTTCTGTAGAGATTGATTGCCAACTATTAAATATATTTTGCTGAACGTCAGCCCCTATTCATCCCTTATATCGAACTAATTCAGAAAATTATATATTTTTCACTATAAGAACAGACTTTTTATGAAGAAAATCAAATTCTTGTTTCACTTAAAAAGAATTTTTAGCCATAAAATTGATGCCATTTATGGCTTTTCGCTCACAAATTCTGTTTAATTTCATAATTATTTGAGAAAAAATGAATAGACTTTTAGTTGAAAATAAGTCTCACTCCGAGTGATAATCAAATGTTAAATATTCTGTAAAATATTGCATAAAAGAAGCGCTCATTTCGATTATACTCAACACCAGACAAAGTGTAGAGTAATATACAAGTGCTTGAAATGCGAGGTATCATCAAATTGGAGGTCAACCTGTTTAACCTGTCAACTATTTACTGCTTGTTCTTCAATGCTTCGATACCTGACAGCCAGATATGTATGAGAGCTGTCAACTCTAAGGCAATTGGTGTGCAATCAGTGCCCAAAATACATGATCGACACAAACATTAAGATTAAATTTCTGTTCAAAACTTATGCTTTTCAAAAATCATAACTTTTTATGAGTTTTCTGTTAATTTGATTTTTTATTTTTTGATTCAGATCTAAGAAAAACTCGTTTTAAGAAAATGTTTTTCCAGACTTTAATTAATGTTATAAAAAATATGAGTTCACCTCTTCTTCATTTTCAGTTAATTGATTTAAACTAATTTTTCAAATAAATTAAACACTAATACATATGAATACATATATGAGAATAAAGAATATTTTGATTGATTTGCAAATCATTTCAATGAATCGTTAAATTTGTGAACATTTATTGAAAGCATTTCGAAAATAAAAAACTCAAAACTAAACACAAATCTATTGAATCAAATAAAACATATTTTCAATTAATAATAATCGGATGATAAGTAAAATATTCATTAAAAGTCAGTGAAATTAATGATTTTTAAATGGATTATAAAAGAAATTCTGTTATTAAGTGTTGGCACGAACTCCACATAACTTATGCCATGAAATGCCCACAATTTTCTTCTAAACTGTTCTTTTCTTTTGATTATCTCGAGCTTCAGCTCAAATGATTGAATAAAACAAATTCAATCAATTAATGTCTAAATAGAAAGTCTGTCCCTCTGTTTGTCGCCATTTCTTTGAATGAAACGAAAACGTATTGTTATATCAGATATAAGAAACTGAGAGTTAAGTTTCAGATAAGTTTTCTTAGAATTCGATATCAAAGTCAACATAAGGTGAGAAATGTTCAAAATATGATTCTATCGTTGGAAGGCTATGCTGTCAGACAAAGTTATCCAGAAGTAGAGCTACAATAGAAAGCCTTCTTATCCTTTCTCTTTTTGAGAGCACTTTAGCGAAAGCAAACATTAAGTGCGATGTCGTCCGCACTGAGAATTCCTACAATTGAGACAATCAGACAATAGACAATCCAAAGGATCGGCACAACTATTCAAATGCATTTCGAGCACAGCTATAACTAAAGCTTTAAATCCATACAATCCATAGAATTCGCACCGGATTTTGGGCAAAATTCTGAACTAATTTCAGTATTGGCACGACTTATATACCGATTGTATGCCTTTACCGATCACTTTGAGTTTGCGATCGCATTGAGAGCCGGCAAACATCGTTTCCATCATTTCTTAAAATGCAAACATAAAACTTGTGAACTCACAGATGGATCTATTCTTCGACAAATACACTACAGGCCATGAGAACCGACTTAATCCTTAAGAAGGCAAACCTTTTCTTAGTATTGAATCCACTATTATTGGAGGTCTTTAGAGGAAAGACATAATTACAAATATTTGTGATTCAGTCCGTACTCTCATATCATTTATTTGGCATTTTTTAGAGCGATAGTATCGACTCGACAATAGATGAGACGGAATACAAAAATCAGTTTATAGTTTGAGATTTGAGATAACATTGAATTTATCAAAGGAAGATCGCCAAGGTCTTCCACACAGGGGGTATATTACACACCTATGATCTGAAAATTTGCATTTAAATCTCAGCAGACAATCAGTTAAGATCAACATTACCCCATAGCGAGCACTTCCACTCAAACTTGACTCATGTTTTTGCTATTTTCAAGTTTCACAACTATTTCATTCCATACATTGACTCTCGGATTAACTTTTTTTATATAATTTTATGCAAAATATTTTTCTCATAAATTCAGTGATTATTCAAATTATTATTAAAATAATAAAAACAAAATTAAAGAAATGAATAGAAAAATAAGTAAAACAAATATTAAGTATAAAATAAAGAGAAAGAAATGGACACTAAATAAAAGTAAAACTTTTTCTTTTGAATTAATTTCGATAACAATAAAGTGTTCCCAAAGGGAACAAAACTATACAATTATTATATAAGCCATAAATATTTATCCAATTTTTACTAAACGTTAATAAAAAACATAATTTAATGGATAAAATCTTACCTTAAAGTTGAAGCGCTTCGAATTATCGTTTAGTCTCAGCGACCGATTGGTTGGCATTTTAACTATTTCTGCACTTAAATGTCATAATCAACACTATCTTCAAAACAAACTTTCAATTTAGTTCACAACAAAATGATAACTAAAGAATAAGTTATCAAAAAAAACCTCAAAAAGGACTCAAAATAATATTTTTGGACAAATTTTCACAAAAGATGTATAAATGAGTTAAAAATTCGACAAAAAAGTGATAACATATTAGAAATGGTCTCTAAAAATGATAAATATATAGACATGAAATACATTCGTAATATTACAACAAACGATAAGTTCATTCGACTGTCAGTTCGTTTATCAAACGGAATGACAAAAAAAATCTTTTACTCAAAAAATAGTCTCTTTTAGTGAGAAAACAAAATATTGTCAGCAAATAAGTGATCGATAAAACTGTAAAATTGGAACCAATAATAATAGTTATGATTCGAAGCGTTTAAACATTTGGTACACAAATAAGTTTCAGCAAAAATTTAATAACTTTGCGATAGATTTGTTTGAAATAGTTTTGAACAAAACTTAAACGATGTGTTCGTAGGTATGCGTTGTGTTAAACACACGTTTGTGTTATGTTTCGCTCTCTGGCACAGAGTCTGAGCCTCTATTGAAAGGAAAGCTAACATGTCATGCCTTTACCAGCACTGAAAGCATAACCAACACAACTGTGAGTATACAGAGAGAGTCAATTCGACTTTTGTTGGGGAGTCAGTCGATGCGAACGCCAATTGACTACTACCTGAACAACGAGTTGGATAGCAGTCAAGAGTTGGTGCATTAGTCCCATATTGACTGTGTCTGCACCAGACTTGCCCTCTGCCCGCTGTTCCGAAGGCGCGTCAATCTTAGGGCTAATTTTTTTTTAATATTTTCAAACGTTTACTATAAATCATTTGGTGAACTACTACTTCAGAATTTTTAATGACTATAAACAGGATCCAATTGGATTCATATTGAAATTAGCTATTCTTTCCTTTACTCTAGCAAAAGTCTAGCAACATTTTTTTTGCTATTTTTTTCATTTCTCTTTAATTATTTTTGAAACTTTCCATAAAAGAAAATAAATATTGAATAAAAGTGTTGTCTTCAGCCATAAATTTTACGGATTAAAAATGAACTGAAATTCTCTGATTTTTTGATAAACAGTGAGGTATTCAACGATTTTCAATGTTATTCAATCAAAAATAATTAATTTTACTGAAAATTCTGGTTTTCTCTCAGAAAGAGGAGAAATATTAAAAAAGATAAGCCGACAGAAAATATGTTCGGATATAAAAATTAAAATATGCAGACATTCGTTAATTTTTTTTATTACCAAAATTAGGGAAAGGCTCTGTTGAAGACTGACTTTTAATTATGAGATTATTCTCTTCTTTTCCGATATATTTAAGAAAAGTATATAATTGAGTGACAAAAGTGTGAAACGAATATCTAATGGAAAGGAGTCTTCACTGACAACACAATCGATGCAAAAACAAAAGAGTAAGAGTAGAATGAGTTTCACTACTATATGAAAAGAGGCAATGGTTTGGGAAGACTTGAGTGATATAACACTTAATTAGACCACTTTTGGGAGGAATGATGTGTTGAGTCATTGATGTGACACAACTTAATATATGGAACACTCATTTGAAAGCAACTAATAAGTGAAGTCGAGAACACAAAGAACCACAAAAAGATCGAAAAGAGAGAAATTGGTGACAATCAGACACATTGAAAGATATTCAGACATACATTTACTGCACTCATCGGTAAAATGCTTGTCGTCTTTCTTTTGGATCAATTGTGTTGTATTCTATCAATTGTATGCTTGTATTTGAGCCTCAATTTAGTGGATACCTAAGCCTTTCAAATGTTATTTAGGACAATAGGATTTCGTATTGAGTTACCGATACGTTAGCGCACTCTTAGCTCATGTCAGGCCTCATACAGACTATACGGTTCTGTTTTGGAATAAAGAATCGAAAGAATCCCAGAATAAGTGGATTTATGAGCAAAAGCCAAACCGATCAACAAAACTATAGTAATCGCCAATAAGTCCAACAAAACTAACGATTCTTCACAATAAGAGATCCGATGAAATGATCAAAAAAGTAGAATAAAAAAGAAAAAAAGAATTGGTTTGCCTTTAGTTTAACCATAGGTTGGATGAGTTCGGCGTAAATAAAAATGCGATCAAAACATAAAAAGATTAAAAATTAGACTCAAATAAAGACAATCAAATTGATTGCAGACTTTTTTTGTTTTGTAGAAATAATCCATTATTTTAGAGTATTTTCAGTTCATATTTTCAACTTTAATGATATTGCAGTTGAATCTAATATAATGACAATACAATACATCACTACATATATTCTTGTAATTCGTTATAATAATATGCATTGAATGTAAGGTAAGTTAGTTCTCATCAAACATTCAAGAGCTCAATACCATTAAAAACTATAGATATTTGTATTGTAATGTGTGTTATGTGTGGCCAACACTGCATAACATAACCCAATGTCTAAAAGAGACATAATTTTGAAAAATTGCTAAAAATTTGACACAAATTGATTCGAAACATAACGACATAACGAATAACAAAAACCTAACGAATAATATTAGATTTCAGATCATTGAACACAATTACCTCACTTTTGAAAAATAAAAACTAATGTTAACTAAAATAATAGGATTTGATTCTCTTTTAGTCATAAGTTTTTGTTTTCATTTCAAAATTAAGTGGAATTAAATGTAAATTAGAATAAAAGTAAAATAAAAAAAAATTAAGAGTTATTTAATGTTGTGCTCACATATCATATGCTTTAATGAATTGAGGAAATCATATCTGCAATTGAAAAGACGAGTAATGCTTAACTGAATCATAAGTCTATCATTTGGATCAGTTCTGTTTAACAGAGACTTAATGGAAGAACAAAGACTCGAAGGCATAGCCAAGCCTTAAGAACAGAACCCTAACTATATATAGTTTTGATATTAAAATAAATCAAAATTTTCATTTCCGAATCCAAAATAGCTTTTAATGTTTAGATTAAAGCCATTAACGTGTGAGAAGTGAATATATATTGGAAGCGATACATGCAATCCATACCCGTCTCACAAATATTTTTAATCATAAATCAGATCTGAGTTCATGTTCTCAACCGAGCCTTAAAACGTTACAAAACATAACAAAACATAATATCAGAAACATCTTTGCTTTGAAACAGATATTGTGAACAAAGAGCTCACAAATAATTCAATAAAATATATCGTTTGCTCTCAACAACTATTCCTATTTCTGATGGAATTTTTACTAAAAAAATGCTCGAAATTCACTCAAATAATTGGTTGAATTTTTTTAAAACCAGAAAAATACTGAATTATTTGATCAAAAATACCCAAACAATCAGTAAATCAACTTATGGTTGACATAAACAGTCAATTGGATACAAAAAGGGAAGGAATAATGAAAAACCAACTAATTTTTGGAGTCAGAAATCAGTTAAATTTGGTACTAATCTTACTTTAAAGAGTCAAAGAAAAGATATTTTTAGTAGTGTTTGGATATCACTACTGTATAAAACATCAAAAATAAGAACTAGAGTAATTTTAGTAAACACCCATCAATTGGACATCACTGGTAATCAAAAGTCTAACCGACAAACATATGGAGATTCACTTCAACTATGTTTTGATTATAAAAGTTCTAAAAATAATCAAATCTAATAAACTGTTAGAGTATAACAGAATAACAAAATAACAGAATCAACAAATAGTGAAAATCATTAATTTTATTAGTTTTACAAAAAAAAAGTTAAAACATATGAAAAAATATAAAAAGAATTCACAAAAGTTTTAGAATTTCAATAAATAATTTGATAAAAAGCTAATACCTATGAAAAGAGAGGAACTAAAGCCTAACCAAAACAAATAAAATTCAATTTATATAAAGAAAACTAAACAACGAAAATGTATTAATAACTGAGTTATTGTGGAAATAATCAAAATAAAAACTGACGAATAAAAGCATTAAAATCACGATTTAGTTATCGTAAAAGCATTTTGAAGTCAAAGTTTTATCGGTTACAAGTTTTTCAAAAACATTTTATATTTAAAACTCAAATTAAATTTATTGTCAAATCTTAACATTAAATTAAAATTCATTCTTCAAATAATCCATAAATTTATAGCACTTTTTCTGGTATTTTTCATTAATCTTTTGGGCAAAGAATTAAAAATAAAAAACACATTAAAAGTGAAAATTACTGAATCTTTTAATTTATAAAATAAAATTTCGCTGAAAATTGAAAATTTTGTTGATTTACATAAAGATGTGATTAATTTTATTAAAACATAGAACTGATTGTTCAGAGAATTTGATGAATCGATTTAAGAAATTTATATTTTATGATAAAACGAACAAAATTTGTAATCATTTTTCAAATTTGTTTTCGTAAACAAATCTATAATTTAAACAAAATGTTCTAAAAATGTTTTAAATTTTTCAAATAATATTAAATATCAAATAATTGAATTGTTTATAGGATTAGATGAAAACCAAGAAAAAGTTTAGTACGTTATTAAAGATGAAATATTTACAAAATTTGTTGATTTTCAGACTTATTGTTATAACAATAATCGCAGAGAAAAGCAAAGGAAAGAAAATCTCCAGATTTCAAGATTTCAAGAGTTTTTATTAAGAACTCTATTCTCTAATAAATAAAACTTAAGTGAAATGAACTCAAAATATTTCAATGAACTCATCTTTTCATGAATTTCATATGAAGTGGTTTTTTGAGAGAATATTCAAACCAAGAAATTCTTACCATTCGTTTGACAAACATTTATAAGAATTGATGGCTTTTTATTATTTTTCTTATGAGAAAACATTTCAATAACTAATGATTTCATTGAAATAAAACAAAAACTAATGAATGTTTACAGCTTTGACTCATAATTAAGTGATCGAAGAAATCAAATGAAATTAATTTTTCTAAAATAATTAATTAATTTTATTCATTAGATAACAATTAATGACAAAAGAATATTATTATTATAAAAACTATAAAATATGAATACTTTAATAGACTTTAATAGTTAATTATTCGATAAACTTTTGGCTAATGATCTAAAAAAAATTTTCATTGAGTAGTAGTGAATGTCTGGAATTTATGAACTGTTTATGAATAGTTAGTAATAAAACCATTTCTGAACCCATTCTTTAACTCTTAATTAACTGAAAATAATTGGCTGAAAAAAATTATAAAAGAATTCAGTTTTTATAAAATGGTTTCAAACTATTTATTAGATTAAAAGCAGAAATGTTTGCAAAAACCAAATCAATCTAAACGTCTGAACAAATAATTTCAAATTCAAATCAATATTTCAAATGTAAAAACAAATCCTAAGTATTTAAAGTTGAAATCAAATAATTTTAAGACAAAAAAAACTGTAGACTAAGGGATAAAAACTCAGAATAAAATTCAATTTTCTGACAATAAATATATATATAAAATACGAATTATTTTAAGGAAAAACAACTGAAAAAAAATAAGTTTAGAAATGGAGTGACATTTGGAGAGTTGTCTGTTGTCTGACTCTATTAGAGTTCGCATTCAAAACCCAAATTCACGTAAAATACATTCAATGGAGAGATAGAGAAGACGTTAAAAATGTTAGAAAAGTAAAAATATAAAACTGTGTCTCAAAGACTTTTGAGAGACAATCAGTTTTAAGTTGAAAATGTTTTTCAACTTAAAAGAAATATCGAAACAGTATTTGGTTTTATAGCAAAACAACATATCATTAGTCATATAATAAAAGTATTACAAATACATAAAACATAAGCGAAAAGAAGACAAAATCGATTCAATGGCTTATAAATAGCATATGTTTTATCAAACGATTCCCTTTTTTTCATGCAATTTATAAACATCTAAAAGACTAAAATTTTATACACCCAGTGATGAACAAAGGGTGGCCACACATTCTCAATTGAAATAGTCAATGATCTTGCAAATCTCAGTATATAAAATTGTTAAGAGAAAAAGAGATGTCTTTATTAATATTTAATGTTTGACTCAGATTTTCTTATAATAAATAAATAGATTCGAAAGTTTATTGTAATTTGTTCTGGGATTGTGTTATATTGTGCGAGACAGGTCAATTTAAAGATACAAACTTGAGTTAAACAAATAAAATCTGAAACGATTAGATTTAGTAGTTTTTTGGGTGAAATATTTGAAGGAATGACATCGAAAACAATCAACAAATAATAGGTTTTGTAATGTTATATATGTTATCTATATTATCTACATTATCTATATTATCTATATTATCTTGCTACATCTATTTAATGTAAAACAATGCAATTCAAGAAAATAGTTTGTCATTTGAGACCTAATCCTAACTTAACATTAAATCTAAACTAATCTCAATATTGAAGACATTTTGAAAAATTGTCTCAAATAGTAATCATTAGATTATTTTAATTTTTGTTAATTATCTGTTCGTTACAACTCTAAAGAGTAATCACTTTTAAGATCAAAATCATGAGAAATGTTTTATTTTTTTTGACGTCAATTACTTGAGATCACAATATTTGAGATTAAATATCAATTTTTAAAACATTTCAGATATCATTGGCTTTTATGTCAAAAATACATACCATATCAGATGATGAAGAATATCTGAAATCATCTGAAGAATTCGAGTCTTATCGTAATGTTTGATCTGATGTTTGATATCAATGTTTGCTTTCAATTATTAAATATTTTTGTTGAGTTTCGGTTTCAATCGCTATTTGTTTGAGTCTTAAGTTTTCCAATACTTATCTCTTGATATGAGTCTCAAAAAGTTTTTAATATCAAAAGTAATTCCCAGAAATACATAAATAAATAAAAACTAATAAAAATAAGTAAAACTATTTAAAAAACCTCAAAGAAATAAATAAACAAATAAACAGAAAAACGATGAAAATATAACATAAATAAATTGTTTTCGTTTCAAACTTATGCACAGATTTCTGCCATCTTTCAAATCAAAGCAAAAAATCAAAACAATTTTGAAGTGTAGAAACTGAAGAAAAGTTTTTTTTAAATCTAAACTATTTGGCAAAACATAAATATCGTAATGAATTCAAAAGACTTTATCGCAAAACACTTTTTTACTTTTTTTGAGTTTAACTTTTTTGCAATTTTTATCGGTTTCTAATTAATGTGAGTCTTGTCTTAAATTTAATTAAAAATATTTGAAGTAATGTTTAAAGAAAAGGATTCGATTTATTTGTAAAACTCAATCAAAGAGTCTTTTGATTGTCTATTGAATACTTTGTGTATAACTCGTAAGTAACGATGATTTACAGGAAAGTTAATACTTGGTGAACTGATTTTAACGTCCAATTTTCAGGTTTTCAGAGCTGAGTCGACGCGACCTCCAGTTTCTCTGATAATAATTTTTTTTGTGTAAAACTTCTTTTGGTTGAGATTTATCTTTTATATTGAAAATAACTTAATTAAAAATCTTAATTACTTTTGTTCCCATCAATGATTACTTTTACGGCTGATTAAAAAGATCTGCAATTTTTTGTGTTAATTACTTTTTTTTCAATTCTAAACATTTGTATGAAAATAGAGAGACATTTCTCTGAAAGCGAAGTATAAATTAGAAATATTTTCTTTTTTCGGAGAAAACCATCAAAAAAACATTTGCTATTATGTAATGTATAGAAAATTTGCTTTTAATTCACAGTTGAATGAAAAACTGTTTAATGGCTTATGTCGTGTAATAAAGAGAGGGGTCTTTCAAAGTTTAGATTTGAAATGAGATACTTTTAGTTTGGAATGTAGTGACTGAATATTTGCCGGAATTCATGATTTGATGATTTACTACATATTTCACATCAAAGTTCACATATCAGAGTCAGTGCGAGTATGGCTCAAATGCCAGAACTCGACTCCCATTCATCACATTTGTATCGACAGAAACTTATTTTGTCAAATATGAAACTCATTGCAATCAGTACTTCACTTAAATGTCTGGAATACAAACAGTCAAACACATTATTCTCTTCTTTAGTAAACTCTATATCAACTCTAAACAAACATATATATAAACCTTTAGAAGCCTTTAGAGAACTCTATTTTCTATATCTATAAATCGAAAATAAGTACATATTTTGCTAGAATTGGTTACTTATAAAATATATGTATTATTATAACATTTTACTGATTACTAAACGATTGATAAACATTTCTATTTGAATCACATAATTATGAAATTCATTCGCTTCGATGAATCCATTACTGATTTATTCAGAAAAATATACTTAAAAATTGTTTTATCGATTATTTTTATCATTTATAACAAAAGAATGGTTTTCACCGATTCTACAATTCTTATTTAATTACAAACTAATTGTGTTTCGACTAAATGTTTCGAATTAATGTTTCGATAAATTTGTTAAATTTGTATATTTATTTAGAATTAATCTAGTAAATATTTTTATAGACCAATGAAAGTCCCACTAATTACTAGTTTATCAAAAGTGTGTTAATTAACTTATTGGAGCTTTTGGTTAAACTTATATACTTATAAACTTTTAAACTTTTGTCAAAGAGTTTGATAATTAAATCGTTTTAAGTAACAAATTATAAGTATTCATCAAATTCTTAGTCAAATTTCTCTGATGTTCTGTTTTCTGGTATTTGTTTTAAAGTTTCAATTTTGAAAACAATCAATGGAAGGATGCGCTGCAGTGAAGCATCATTTGAGGCGTTAAAATACTATTGGATTTGTTGACAATAATTAGAGATTTAACAAAGAAGTGAAGAATTAGTTAACTTCAGAGCAAATAAGTTGAATGTCTGGCAATTGAAAAGAGTTGTTATAGAGACTAAAAGAAGTCCTGTGCTTTAGAGCTAATATTAAGTATATGTCAGCAAAAGTAAAACTTAATACCTGTGTTATGTTCACAAATGCAAAAGAGCGCCGATAGAGAAATGGATGCGTCATTCGGTTGGCTTAGAGACAATGAATTCACTATTTATTCATTTGTGTCGGTTTGATGTTCGATAACATATTCTAGATTTAGATGTAATCCTTTCGAATATAATAGAAACCGAAAGCAAAGGCTATGAAAGTGGTAGTACTCATGTAATTCGTTTCCCTGAGGAGAGTAAGAACGAGAGGCTTAACATACTTTTGGTCCAATTTGTATGCAAATAATGGATTAGTTTTGAATTATTTTTAAGAATTTTTCCTGTTTTCGTCCGAATACTACTTAAGTGGTGAGTCTATAGACCGGTGCTGTCAATGGCTTTCTAAGAGTCGATCAGTTTTATTCTTACCATTCATTGACTTCATTAGTTATACAATAAAACAGTAGTCATAGGAGTGAGAGATTTGGGCTCAAACTGAATAACTGCCAAATCAAATGAATGCACGAAATTTGGTTTGGGATCAATATTTTTGATGCTCTGCATGACTGCCACACAACACAATCATATGGCAATTGTGTTCAACGAATATAAAAAGATTTTGTTGTATAACAAAAGGCTTCGCAGATGTGTTCCAGTCGTTTGAGCTCTACTTTTATTTCACTAATATTAGAGATCGTATGTATTGTAGACAACCTATTGATCGCATTTGTTATCACTCGTCAAACAACTCCATCACAAACTTTCACTCGAATAAAAAATATGTTTGAACAAGGTGATATGACTTAAATAAAGCAATAAATATGTATATTGTATTGCCTTTTGTTGACATTCTATTACATTATATTACACTCGACTTCAACTTAATTCAATGTAATAACAAAAACATTGAAAACTTTTGAGAAAATTCTTTTCTTATTTTATTTGAATATTAAAAGTTAGATAAAAATCGGATAAAAAGAATTCACACGAATATAAAGTATGGAATTCTTTCGCTAATTCTCAGTATAAAGAGCTGACAAAAATACAAATTAAATTCCAAATGAGTTTCACTATAAATAACTGTTAGTCTTATTTGAGATTTGGTTAAAGGGCTCTGAGTTGAGGACCAATTAGATTAGATTTTCTATGAATTATTTCCAACTAAAATATTCACTGAATTACACAATAGTAGTACTGAACTATTCTATGCTAGTGCTGTGCCAGTGTTGTGCCAGTGTTGTGCCAGTGCTCTCCTCTAACTTACACTTATCACGAAAATGATCCGAATTTTCAATATAACATTATATTGCGATTCAGAACAGCATTTCATTGATGCATAAAAATGTTGTATTATTAGCTTATTGTAGGTTCAAATGCGAATCATTTTAATCTTAAAGTAAACTTGGAATTTAAGCTAATGGTTGTGTCAGTGCTTTACATATACGTTGAAGAAATAAAGACTGAAAAACGAGAAAAAAATGTGAATTATGTCTCGGCTTTCAGTGAACACACGAGAGACGAATGCAAGAAAAAGTCCAAAACTAAAGTAAAGCCAACAGAAAAAGTCGAGGAATGGAATAAATGCTGTTTTATGGATGAACACAAAGTGGTTCTGTTTTCTACTCCAAAAATGTAATAAAAGTGAAACGGAATGAATAAGATATTTATATATTGCTTTAATGCTTTTTCTAACTGATATCAGACAAAATTTCTTATTCGTATAGTTTTTTGTATTACATATAAATCTTTATGTCTTTTATACAATTTATTCAACATTTCTTTCTATAGTTTAAAAATATTCTTAAAAACTCATAAATACCGGAATATATGAGAATTTCCAAACATTTGTTTGTAATAAAAATAGTTTTAAATGAATGAATGACAACAAATAAAATGTGGTTTCGATTTGGACTCTATTATTATAATCTATTAGACTTAATATTTATTGTTTTATCGTTTGTTTTATACGTGGCTTTAGTTTTATCATTATTTAACTAAAGATAAACAAAATATATATCAAAAAATTGTTACAAATATTGAAAACTAACAGAAAAAAATATAAAATAAATCTAGTAAAAATATTCTATTATTGTGAATTTTTATAATGAACTCAATTTTAATATGAAGGACTCAAATCTTAGAAACAATAATGAAATTTATTAACAATAAATTATTTGGGAATAAATAGTAAATTATTACTTCGATATGAAATAGTTTTTTATTCCATTTGTGTTGTAGTAAATGCCACGATTTTAAGCAATTGTTAGATCCTAAACAATGTAGACTTTATCAGATTTAGGATATAGTTATCAACAAAATTAGTTCATAAATAATAATTATTACTTCCGTTTTATTCATAGATTTAAGTGAAATGAAGTTATTTTCCACTGAAAATATGCACCGATTGTGAACTGATTGTGAAATTGTTATCGAATACTCATTTCATTGAAAGTTATATTTTTCATTTTCATGAAAAATAAACTAGCCTAATTAGTAAATTTGCATGTCAAACCTGAATTTTTCAGAACATCGCAAATATTACAAACTTTTCCTTAACGTCATATTATAGTTACTTCTCATTAGTTATTAAAATTTAAATGAAAAAAGTAATAAAAGTAACCATATTTTAGTACTAATGCGACCCTAATTTAAACTAATATTCAATTCCCAACAGAAATGGTTTCACATCTTTTATCGTCAATTCTTATAACATTCGATATATTTTTAGTAATAAATGTGTTTTTGAAATGTATTTAATAATTTTGTTTTCATATTTAAATAAATGATATCTGAAATAATGTCAAAAAATATTTCATTTCTTATAATTAAATCAAATCTAATTAATTCCTTTTAATTGAAATTAGAGTCAATTCGTGTTTTCATGAAATATTTGTGCGAAACGGGAAATATAAATAATAAAAATTCTTTTGATTTTTGTGTCAAAGAACTTTTATATTAAATACCTTGATAAAATATTTTTCCTTTTCATCGCAACAGAATTAATATAACTATAAAAATGACTCCTATTTTAATAATTAAGTTTTGAATCAAAAATATTTCGGAATTCTTTGAGAAGAATTCGTTAAAAATGTTAATTAAATTAATCTTAAAATTTAATTTATTTTTTGAATGTCTTCAATGATATTATCTTTTCTTTATAATAATGTCAAACAAATTAAAATAAGTAAAGAACAGCACAAACAACACAACTACCAAATTAATTATTCTTTAAGTCTTAAAAAACTATTACAAGTGGTCTAACATTTCTACTATTTTAGTGCTACTCTTATAACCATAGTTTGTGATTACTTTAAAGGTTATACGATATAAGTTATACCCACATATAAGTTATATAATCAACAATTTTATGACCTGAAAATGAATTCTAAGTCATGTATCAAATCTAAAGATATAATAAATTCAGTGCTAATGATTTCAAATTAATTGATAAAAACTTTGGAAATATAGTCTTTTTTACATCATTTGCAAAGTATCGCATCTCATGTGAATACAACTCATTTTGTTTTTTACATTTTCGACATTTATTTAAATAAAAAGAGTTTTCAAATCATTATTTAAATGCAAACGTCTATTCAAAAACATAAGACATGAGTTAAGCTATAAGTTTAGTCCATTACTTAAATGAACCGAATTTTAGGATAATATTCACAAAAGAAATTCAAAATTGTTTTCTTTATAGAAATGACAAAATATTAGTAAAATATAACAAAAATCTAAACAATGAATAAAAAAAACTTGGATTTGATTTTTAATTGAAAATGAATTTAAAGGTAAAAATACATTTTGTTTTATATAAAGAATTAATTCTTAATTTGAATTCTAAAAAAAGGAGAAATGTTGCCATTTGTGTGTTAATAGAGATGAAACCCAATTAAAGCGTTTGAGAATTTTAATGGCCTTAAACTCAATAATAATTTCATCGCACGAATAGACGAATATTAGAGTTATTTTGAGCACCAGTTCATTAAAATGTGGACAAAATTATGTTTTAATATCAGAGGCACATAAAAAGAGAACATATTTGAACTAATCATTAGAGAAAAGATAATAACAGTTTTGTTGGCATATGTTTTGGCAAAAAATGTCGCAAAACAATAGAGTGATCAGAGAGTTAGTGCTGATGACTAGACATAGAAGTATACAGAATAGCGCACAGAATAGCGCACAGAATCGCTTACTTTCTCTTCATTAGTGACTATTAATTCAGTGCTGAATCACACGATTATAATAACTGCCAAAAGCTATTAATATTACATACAAACGAAAAAATTGAGGAAAAAATGTCACTTAAATTAATCTATGGTTTAAAACTTCACAAATGATCTGATATTTGACTTAAATAATGAAAAGAAGATTTCATTCATTTTTAGTTTTATTTCATGAAAACTAAAGTATATATATTTTTCATAATTACTATTAATTCAGAGATATTTAGAAAAAGAAATTAATTAATTTGAGAAACATTTTAATTAAGAATATTTTGAATTTCAAACTTTGAGATATTATTATAATATTTTTAGTGAAAAACAAAGAAATTTATATAAACTTGTAATCCAACGGCTCTTTGAATAATCAAATTTTGAGGCTTTTATTTGATTAAAAAAGCGATTTATCACAATTAGCACAAATGCAAATCTCACCAAATTTTTAACGAGTTTTAGACCAGTTATTATTAAAAACATTTTTTCTTTCATTATTTATTTGACATTTGATTTATTAAAATAATTGATTGATTTATAAGACATTAATTTCAATAAATATCTTTTAAAATTTGATTGAATTAAAAGTTGAATCAAATATTGATTTTCGATTTAAAACTTTTCTCATTAAATGAAACTAATATTCCGCTAATATTTCACTTTTTTGTTACGAAAATGACTTTCGATTCATAAAAACTAATGTCTTTTGATTTGGTTTTTGGTTATAAATCTATTTTGGAATTTAATTAAGTCAACAAAAGAGCCTAAAGTTGAGTAGAAGTGCTTAATATCGACGAGTCAGTCGCACAATGGAATAACCAGTGCTCACCTAAACTATATTTGCGCTCATATTTCATATTTCATTGATATTGAGTTTAGTTCTAAATTACTGTTTACTAACAGACGAAATATAATTCTTGTTATTAATTAATGATATGTAAGGCTAGAGAAGGGATAGTGAAGGGGTAGTGGAAGGGTAGTCGAAAGGTAGTATATCTCAACTTACTTTGACTATCAAAGTATCAAAATAGATATAAACCAATTTTCTTCATAAAAAATAAGTATTTCAGTGGATTTCAGTGTCAAATATATTGAGATATAAATCGTTTATTTGTAGTAATTTTCGGAATTAATGCGCGTATCGTTTGTTGAGTCTATAATTTGAGACAAAATATGATTAAAATATTTGTTTAGTGGAGTATAGAAAGCAAATGATGTAAACACAGCATAGATGGAGATATGGTTCAGGTTTTCAATCGTTTACTTAAGACGTTAAGAGTCAATAAACTTAACAAACGTATGAAACAAAACTTCGAGCACTTATTCAAGAGTCGAACTCTGGCACAGGTTTAGTGTTTACGTTTGGTTTTCTCTTCAAAAGTTTAATTAGAGTCTGAGAACAGAGACTCAGAAAAGAATATAAGAAGAAAGTATGAGAACAGAATAAGAGCACAGAACAGAACAGAACAGATGCACAAAATGAGAAATTTATGGTTTTCTTCATAAAACTTTCAATTGAACGTCAATTGACGTTAAGAATAAAAACAATTTTTGGTTTTCCGCCCAAAATCGAGAATTGAATGAAATGAGAGTACAATCAAAAGTAAAAATATTTTGAAATAATAGAATCGCAAAGAATTGCAAAGACTTGAAATCTTTTTGCAATACATTAAATTCGTTCGTTTTATAAAATGACAATAAGTTGTGATAAAATCGGACACAATTGAGTAAAACTGAGTCAATAGATTAGATTTTGTTAGCACTCACTCGTGTGTCGCAAATAAATTGTCTCATTGTTTGAGGCCGTCGTCCGATGCCTTCCATGTGTTTACTTTTCTTCGTTCGCTAACAAAGAGATTATAGACTTCTCAACAAAAAAAGCAAATCAACGAATATTTTGCAGAGAAGGCAAAGAAAGCCTTTCGTTGCAAATAATAACCAATTTTTCAAGTGAGCCATAACCAGGTCTTTATTCTGATTTATTCATAAGCTTTAAAATGTGATATATATATGATATGTATGGCATATGTATAGCTATGTATTGCATCTATTAATATAAGAATATTAATGTAATAACTTATTGAGACTAAAGACTAACAAAGCTTTGAAACTCAAAATATAAGTCTTTTAAATAATTTATCATAATTTTAGTCCATTTTATTGTAAAGAGTGAGCACTCAATCATTCATTAAATTAATTCTTTGCATTTTTGTCCACTGCTTTCAATTAGTCTAATCTAATGAAAAGTTTAAATTTAGAATCAAATCATTTAAATTTCATGACTAATGTTAACACATATTGAAGTGTAAAATGTATTTCGAGATTAAATTATATTTAATTAAAATGTTGTTCACAGAATGTAAGCAAAACTTTTATGGAATTCAACGACTATTTTATCAAAAGATTTGATCCGAAAATATTGCAAAAGTGTCCGAAAAGAAATAGAGTGAAAGAGAGAGAATTACTGCATATATAAGATATATAGAAGACTCAAGAGTTGATACCAAACAAACGATCGATAGATTTCGAGCTCCAAATTATCGAAAGTTTGAATTCAAAGTAATGAAAGTCTGCAAAAAGTTATCCAAAAGTTCTGCAAAATTCTTAATATATGTTTAATGGCTTTCGAAGAATTGCATAATTTGTGATCAAATAATTAAAGTCGTTTTTATTGAGTATTGGCTACTGGTTCTGAGCGCTATAAAGTGGGCCCCAAATATAGGACTCAAGTCTCAGCCCAAAAGTTTTGAGGCGACAGAAAAGCAGTGAAATTAATAATCTGTTAGTTTTTTATAATGAGAGGTCTTTGAGAGGACTGCAAAGAATCGCAAAATAAATTTTTTGAAAGTAGTCTTAGTTTAAGTCCCGGGAAAAACGTCACGAATTGCCGTCCAATCAACTGGTAATAAGAACTGGAGCTCACATTGAGAGCCACAATGAGAGCCACATTGAGAGCCCAGAGCGGAGTGAGAACGACATTGGACTCAGTGTTTGCCTCTGAGGTTCATATGAGCGTAGAGTAAGCGCTCGAAGTAATGATAATTTTGAAGTCTCTCTCCTTCAGCCAAATTCAAGACAAGTGGTTCTCACTCTGACTCTTACCCCCTAAATGTGAGTCGTTTGTCCAGTTCTGGTTAGGGTTTGGGTTGACGTATAAGAAGTATATAACAGAGTTAGCACAGAATGAGCCACAAGTGAAAGAACAAACCAGAGGCAAACACAGCCTAAGAGAGGGACAGGAGAGCAGTCGTGCACTGAGTCTGACAGAGTCTCAATTGTTAAGAGAGGGATGAGAGAGGTTTGGATGTGGTGGTGGTGTGTATGTGTGCCCTGTGCTGCAGAAGTGTGCAGAGGATAACTAAATTTGTGTATTGGAGTGCATTAGTTGTATAACTGGTCGTCGCGTTTAATGCATTAACCTTTTGAAGTGAACGTTAGGTTCTGTTGAGTTGAGTTGTGCTGAAGTTTGTGCTGATAGGGAAGCGATACAAACGACTCGAGCGCGAGTCAAGACATACTCCAAACCCAAAACAATCTCAACATTATTGCAGTGTTGCCACCACTGCCTCAATACTACCTTCAATACTGCCTTCCAGTTATAGACTTGAAGTCCAGTCCTCCACTTCTTTGCGTCGAAAAAAGTATTTTTTTTAAGACATCGAATCAAAAGATGTTTATATTGTTTGCAAACTTATAGAAGACTTACTTAAGACAAAAGTGTTTGAAATGAGTGTCGGAGATATCGCACAAAGTGTTTGGTCAGTGACCAGAAGATCGACTTCAGTCGATTGGGATAAACAACGCGAAGAGAAAAGTGAACAAAACAACAAAAATCATTACAACAGTCAACCAATGAATGGTATTGTGGTCTCCCGTTCCAGTGGTTCCCATTCCCGTATCAGTAGATCTCTTTTTGGACCCTCAGATCCAAAGGAAAATCGACGACTGGCTTATGACGAAACCGATTATATCAGAACTTCAGATAAAAAGCGCTGGAATTTCGACTTTTATAGAGAGACCGGAATCGCCGGTCCTTTCGATTGGAAAAAAGTGTCGAACAGTAATGAAAGCCTTAAAAGTTTTGGTGAATCCGGTGAACAGTCCGACCATTTCTGGTCAAAGAAGAAAAGCGCCAAATCTTAGAACTTTTTGTGGGATTATATTATCATAAGTAGCGCTCGTATTGAAAGTTAGAGCCAAACACTTCAATGTCAGTCCATTCCATCACCCATTGGACCAACACTTCTGACGTATTTCTGGGCAAAAGTTTTCTTTATTTTCTTCACTTCTTTTCAGATGTGTTTCCAACAGATCTCACATTAGCTGCAAAATCCGCGCCAAACATATTGTCAGCACAGGAGGAATCAGTTGTGTTAAGATGGCGGCCAAAGTCTGTGCTCTGGCGTCACCATCGAGTGCCAGTGCCAGTGCCAGTGCCAGTGCCAGTGTGCTAGAGTGCCAGCTCAGCACCTGTTAATCAATCATTTATGCCATCAGATCTCCAAAAGGGGTTCGTATCTGATGGCAGACCAACTGATTCCAAACGTGTTTCGCAACACTTCTTAAGACTATAGACTCTAAGAGTTAGCTAAGAGTTTGTCGATCACTGCCTTCAGTAATGCCTTTCAATACCTGTTTTGCAACTCTTAATACATCTCTGAATAACATATAAATAACTAAATATTTATTATTAACCGAAAGTCAATATATTTGCCCAAAAGATCTCATATTATATACAGAAATAAATACAAATTATTATTATTTTTATATTATTTTTGAGAGAATTTCGATTAGAATTTTATAAATAATTATTATTTTTTGAACATTTTTTAAAAATATTTTTATTCATTTGTTTAACTCTTATTGTAATTCTTGTAAATTTTGGCGCAAAAATTCTGCGCGAATGTGGAAACTGTAACGAAAGGCAGAGCACACACTTCTCGGTCAGCGTTTGTGCGTTTCTAATATTAAACCTGTTTTTAATTGTTTATATCATTTCAACAAATTGTTGATATAATTGATATTTTTATTTATATTTAAACGATATGTCATTTCCTCCAAAACTGATAGTATTTCTCAATTATTAAATCACATCAAATATATTGAAACCAATTATGAACTTATGTTAAATCGAAGAGTATAGTATTGCCTTATAGTATAGTATTGCCTTATAATATAGTATTACCTTGATCATTTATTTAACTTTATTTAACATTTAACTCTCCTAACAATTGTTGTTTTGGCGCAAAAACTGATGCATTCAAATCATACATCATTTCTATAAATAGAATATCTCTTAAAAGCAATTATAGGCTCTAAAAGTCTTTCAAATAATTTTTCATTTTATCTGTAAATTCATTTTTGGCGTAAATTTTGTGGAAATAAATGTTTATAATAATAATAATCTAAAATTCGATGACAAGTGTTTCAAAATACAGGTTTTGTGCGATTATTTCATTTTTTTGTAATCATTTCTAATTGACTTTAAATACAGACTTCAAAAAATTGACAAAAAAACTCAATAAATATTCATTCAATTTGTAATACAATTTATTTTTTAACATCAAATTAATTAATGCCTTAAATATAGTGATAAACAATAATTACTACAATAAAACTCTAAAACACTAATATTTGGGAACAAAATTTGATTTTAAGAAACAAAGAATTCATTACTAATAGAATCGATTCAACGCTTAAACAAATGAATTGATTGAATGTTATAATAAAAGGAATGATTTTCTCCTAATTTTCTTCGAATCGTTTGGTTAATGGTTTGCTTTTTTGTACATAAAATGTTTTTTAGCAGAAATACTGCTAATAGTTTCACATCGATTGTACTTAAAATGATTTTAAACAGTAATTTGTTTTTTGCAAATGATCTCAACTTTTAATCAAATGATTTAATGATTGAATTTATGAAATGATTTGATATGAGTTGAAAGGAGAGGACTTTTCGGCCAAACATTTGACAACAATTCTCAAACAGTTATGAATAAAATTCATTAAAAAAGTTCACTTATATTGAAGAGTCGGTCGAAATGGTCCGCTCCTGTCGTCAGACCAGATGTTGAGAGGTATGGTTACAATACGAGCAAATTTATAGCAAATATGATATTTTGTACACAAGAGTCAAATTGTAAACAAATAAAAGTTATGTACAGATGTTTTCAATTATGATTATAATTATATCTAATCTTAAGTTAATTTTGAGTTTAAATTACGATTAATTTTTTGATATGTTTTACGACACAATCGATCGTTAAGTTCGTCAAAATGTCAGATCAGTTCTAAAATGTTGTCAAAATCGCTAAAATATCCGAACCATTTTGAATGAAGTGCTCGGAGACTGTTCTCCATTTGAAGTGTTCTCTTCAGGAGGAGTGGGTGTGAAGGGGTCCAGTCGTGGAGCGCTTTTCTTCGGGAAATTCAATTTTCGCGGTCGAGGGACTGATCCAAAAGATCCAAAAGAGTTGAAAGGAGTGGCGATTGAGGAGCAAACGGGTGCGGAGTGTATGACACGAGAGTTCTCTTCTGAGAAATTACTCAAAACTCGTTCTCTTATTAATTGCTTTTCATATTCGAGAAGTTGTCCCAAGAAATTGAAATTTGGAGAAATTGTGGCCCTCTTTGACTTAACATACCTTCGAATTCAAACAAATTATTGGTTTTATTGAGTTATTGCACTAATTATAGGTTTGTCTCAATCATAAGCAGAGAACTGGTATACCTGTAGGCGTCATCTGATGACATACATAAGTGTCTCATAACATAACTGATGGCAACGGTAGCCGAACGTGAAATTCCAGCTAAACAATGAACTATTGCACAGCCGCCCGATTCTCGCACTTTGTCTGAAAAAATAAGAAAAAGTCTGTTAACTTAAAAATTATTTGAAGGACAGACTGTTTGCAAACAAACCGAGAAAATTGAAAGCTTTTGGGAAATACGGCAACAAATTCTCGTTATAATTATCGTTGACTGCGATTCGCAAAAAATGAGAGTCTGGGATGAACTCCGGCTTTGGACAGGAGGTGCTCACATTTAGCTCATAGTTTATGTTGTGGTCCTTTAATTGCAAACATAAGTTATGTTTAATTAGAAAATAATGTCAACAATCGTTAAGAAGAGGTCAAGTATTGGATTCAAAGATCAATAACTGATAAGAGATTAGATATAGTTTTGTTTACTCGAAGTGTTTCTTTGTTGAGAGCGTCCTGTTGTGAACCCAAGTAGAGGAACGGCAGTATTCGAGTTGGCCCGTGTGCGCTGATTGGCATACATGGCTGTGATAGAGAGGTCAATGTATTGGCCCCTTTGGCCGACTTGTTTTCGCACAGCGAAGGATACGCCGATTGGAAGTCCAAAAATCCGCCCCTCAATAGACTGACCGAATTGAACACTTGGATCAGTTTCGACAAAAGTATTGATACAAAACAATCGTCGGGTATTAAAGACAAATGTGTTGTCTGTTGGTCATAGACGACAACATCATGTGTTTGGTCAATCTGACACTGACATGAGTGCACTAATAACTCCTGAACTGATATCTGTTAAGAATAAGTGATTTTTAAGATATTTTGCAAAATTAGAAACAACTCTTACTTTGTTTTGTTGTAGTCTTCTCTTAACAATCTTAGAACAGTTGACATTAACGGCATAACTGATGTGCGAAGTATTGTATTCGAGGAACGAACGGCTGTCTATAATGAGAATATTGTCGGTTCTGTCGACAATGAGTTGTGCCAATTGCTGACTCTCTATTAAATCGATTCCTTTAATATTTTCCGTATCCATTCCACACAAAACCAATTAGTTTAGGACCAGAATAGTTGGGCGCAACCCATCATTCCATCACTTTCTTCAATATGTTTTCTATTGAATGCAATTTTATTCCATTTTTAGTTAAGGATTTGCAAACAATTCGTGTTTTACTTAAATCAAATGTTTTTATTAATTTAGTATTCATTGAAACGAAAGAAACATTTCTTAAATATAAGTTTGAATGCAGTGTCAGTCAAGTCGATAGCACTGCACACAAGTCCTTCATTTGAATATATTGTAGATTATATCCACTATAATAGTGTTTGACTGCGATTGTGTTCACTCGAAAGCATTCATGTGATGGAATTCTAGGCTTTTTAGAGCCACAGTTAAGGCATTTCTCCGATAAATATATAGAATATGAGTCATCGCTTTATCATTAGAATAGGGGAAACACAACAGTCGCTGCCGTTTAATATAACTAAAACTATTTTAACTAAAGTTTCCTAAATTTTTTAAATAAAATCGTCGACAGGATGTCAATGGCTATGACCTCAACTCAATTAGTTGTGAAAAATTAGTATTTGTTTTGATATTAATTGAGAAAACAAATAGAAATCATGAAAATAAGTCAACAATTGAGAGCTCACAACAACTACTTCTATGCTTTGAACACATTTTCCGATCAATACTTTTGTGTCCAATCAGTCTATCGGAAGGAAAATTCAATTCAGTTCTCAAATATTTTTCTGAAACGAAAAAACATTCAAATAATAATCAAATTATTTCTTAACATAAATTGAAGGAAAAAATGACGACTTTTTACAGATTATTAAAAGCATTTAAAAAAAGAGATAACAGTTATGAGTTGACTATCGATTTGTTATTTCATTAAAATCCAAATCTAATATAAAACATACAAATCATCAGATATTGTGTCGAAATAAATGATAATTTGACAAAATTTTCAATTAATATTGAATTACAAGTAATTATTGTTTGAATATCAGTCGACTCATAAACAACTCATATATAAAAACACTTTAAAGTTTAGACCATAATTTGATATTTTGTGTATTCATGCGTTTGAAAGTCATATCGATTTAATTCAATTGTTTTGTTCTAAATTCAAATCAATTTTCTTCCCTTAAAAAAGAGAAAATGATTTATATAATGTCCACCACTATCACCAGTAGCACCTTGGATCAATTAATGGAAAAAGCAAAAGAAAGAACTGATAAATCAAATAAATTGCATGAAAATTGAGAAACAGAGAGATTGGGTGAAAGATTTGGCGCTAACTTAAGGGCGCTCTTAAGCTGTGAAAAAGTTGAGGGCACACAACACGTACACCAAAATAGATGCCAAGAGGTAGAGCACCGGCAGAGCACCGCTCGAGTTTAAGCTCGGCTCGAATCTCATTTATCTGGGATTTTGAGACATATAATGATTTTCAATTAGAGTATTGCCATTGAGGTCAAGGCCAGTGTACAGGACTCAACTTCGACTGATCCGAACCTCAGATTTCAAGCAAAAAAAGTAGACTATCCTATGATTTATTGATAACTCGAAACTTGGATTTTCTCACATAAATGACATTTACTTTAATTACAATAAAAAACAAAATATTAACACAAAAAAACTAAATTCAATGAACGAAAGGTAGAGTCGATGTCAGAAATCCTCTGAATGTGTGACTCATTCATCGGAAAAGACTTTTTTTTTCTATGTTTTCCTTTTCACTAAAAATAAGATAAAAATGTTTCCTTTCTTTGACTGTTTTTCAAACCTATTCTCACAACAAATTAAAGATTGTTTTTACTTAATTATAATTATAATAAACTATGAAATGATTAATGGTTTGCCAACAAAACTAAAAATGTGTGCAAAACCGAAATTATCAAACAGTCATCGAATTTCATTGAATGTTAACAAAATGAAAACCGATATTAAGGTTTTGCAATATTTGGCACTTTTTCTAATGATTTAACAAATTTTCATTTTTTCCTTTAAATAAAACATTAAAACAAAATAAAACAAAACAAATGGTTGCGATTCCTAACAAATCGATTCAATTGACGATTCAATAGTATTATACGAAACGATGGGATTATTGTTTGCGTCTATTTTTAGATCTATTAATGAAACTTTGAAACAATTGCGGGAAAAATCAATACTAAAGAAGTGACGAAATGTTCTGAAATTTTTCCAATAATTAGAAAAATTATTTTTATTCTGAAAATGATTTACAGTTTTTGTAAAAACCTGAGAATATCTGTAAATAAATTACAATAAACGGATGCGAATGTCGTTATTCTACGAAATACGAGTAAACTATAAAAACCATTGACTTTAAGGAAGTTATAAAAGCGTTTCGCACACAATAGCCTTACTTTTGCGGTCATAGCTGTGACTCATTTACCCCATAATAACTGATCAATAAATACATTGTTTTTCTCACTAAACTATTTTAGGTCTACAAACAGTTCGGATAAAAGCGTTTTAATACAGGATTTGATCGGAAATGGAGTAAAAACTCAATAAATTGGAGGACAACTCAATTGACGCCAAAAGCGTTGTATCTTTGATTCAGAATTTCTTTTTATAAATAACTTTCGATTAAAATATGATTTAAACCTCGAATTGAAATTCAATAACAATTGTTATATGCATTCAAATGTCAGGTTATTCGCAAACCATTCAATTGATTCAAAACAAGTTAAAAATTAAGTCATATCGAAGAGTGATTTGTGTTCAATAATAGCTATTCATCCGTTAAATCAGTGACTTTAATATAGGCTCTACTGTAGAGTAACAATGATTCTAATCCGACACTATTTTATAAATAATTAAAAAAAGCTCTACATTTGAATCACAAATAAAACAAAAAGAATGAGTCATACAATTGTTTAATAACTTATTATTAGAAATAACCAGAGGTCGGAAAAATAGCCGTTTATAACATGAATAGAGTTTCTACAGTTTGTATAGACGATAAAAACCGATCAAATAAAAGATCTAAAATATTTTAAATTGAAATAAGAAATTAATTACAATTTAATACTTTAAATATTTTGTTCAATTAAATCTGATAAATGAATCAATAAATAAACAAGGTTCAACTGCTTAAGTAATAATTTCTCAAATATATGCAATTCGCGAAAATTGTCAAAAAGTTTATTATTCTCTAATTCCTAAAGAGTGTTTAGCACAGGTATTGTCCAACCAATTAGCTGTGTATTGCTATTATGTATTATATAAGACAGAATTATTCGACTGAGTCGTCAATAGCAATTTTACCATGGAGATTGAGTATTCTTGGCTTAGTATTTGATTCGTACATATAATTTGTAGCATATTTTTAATCCGAGCATAATATTTGAGACCTGTTTCTACTATTATTCCGAGCGCTGCTTATATTAAATTAAATAACAAATTGTCACAAATAAGTATTTCCTAAATTTTTTAATTAAAAATAAAATTAAAAACCTTTTCTTAATATTTTTTATTAAGAAATTAACAAAATCTAAACAACGAATTTGTGGAAAAGTAAGAAAAGTTTCCTCGATATTTAAAATTATAGATAAATAAGACATTAAAAATAGAAGTTTAGTAAAAGGAAACCACTATTTAATAGTTGTTAATAATTTAGCAAATCTTTGATATGAGTCTCAAATTAAATGATATCAATATAAATGTCGTTAATGTCGTTATAGTAATACTAATTATTATAATAAAACTAAAATAATACTAAAATATAACTCAAATTTTGAGTTATATTTAAGTTTAGAATCAAATAAATGAATTGTTTTCTGAATAAAGCATTTGATTCAATCAATATTTATAAATATTTTATCTAAAAATATATCAAAAATATAGACAAACCTTTAAATCTTTAATAATTTCATGGATTAATAAATTAAATAATCGATTAAACACTAAACAAAAGTTTTGTTAAAATGTAACAAATTTTGGTCGACTTATTGGACACTTAATTACATTATTTTCAATTATTTTCAGATATTTTCGTTTTGATGAATGAATTTCATAATATTTCCAAATGTATTAGACATACGATATTAAGGGTACAAACATATAAAACAACTACTAATTTATTATTTCAAATTCAATATAGACTTATCCGCAACACTTTTCTAAACTTTTGATGAATAAACTAAACTATAAGTTTAATGATTTAATTTAATAAATCTTAGTTTTATTAATCAATTAAATATAAATAATTGTTTTCTCTCTTTTTTTAATTAAGAAAATAAAACGTAATCTATAACTAGTTTTGGACTTTAAACCAAAGTTTGAGCCAATAAGTAATTCAATGATATCATCATATTTTTTCAATTGGTTTGAATACTTTGAAGGTTTTCCACTTTCATTGGATGACAATATTTTCATGATTTTCGTCGATTTGTAGCTCTAAAACAACGTATAAGAAATAATCGCTTAATATGATTACCCTTTAGAAGCGCAACCAAAACATCAGTTTATTGTTTATCTATTGTTTTCATATCTCATTTTGTACTTAACATATACTCATTAGAAATCTTTAACATTTAAATGAAATGCATATCATCTCAACTTTTATCAAATTATAATCGATTTCTTTATTTAAAAGAAAAATTTCCGAAATAAAAGTAAAATATGTCGACACAAAGTCTGTTGATTTGGGTAATTCCTCCCACGCAATGCGTTACGTTATTTGTTTATTGATTTAAGCATAAAGTTGTGATCGAGTGTTGAGTTCATTAGTTTTCTTTTTACGTACGTTTTGTGGGTTTTCCTGACCTCAAACTCACAAAACAACTATTATTAGATGTTTTCATCTCTCAATCATTTTTCTAAAATCTTTAAAAACTGATTTCAATAATCACTGAAATATTAGTTTAGACTTAACTTATCTCTAAATAAGTTAAACTTCTAAAAAGTCGTTAAAGGAATGGAATTTACTTTGCAAAGTCATATGATTTAAGATTGTATCATGCTCACATTGCTTATATTGCTCTCTTATTAGTCTTGCATTGCTTATACATTGCTCATACATTACACACTAATTTCATTTAAGATTAAAAAGACTTATTTGATTTATTGCAATCACTTTCACTCATTAAATATATTATCATTTAATAAATTAAATGAGGGGTCAGTTTTAGGTATAAAGTAATGCCCTCTCGAAGTGAAGAATAAAACTTTTGTAAACTTTTATTGCATTTATTTTTTAAGTTTGGAATCACATCGATATCGATATACAAAAAGTTACACAAATTATAACTCTATTTAACAGTCGGACAAAATCGGTGTACATTTGTGTGATTTTAAAATTAAAGATCAATTCGATAATCTTAGCTCTTATGACCAAAAGTACTTAAATTGTAGTAATTCCTCAATTTATCTGAGAATATATTATTGAAATTTTATTTGATTTTCTCTTTTAGTTTAATCACAATTTAAATTAATTTAAACTAATTATAGTTTCATAAAAATTAAGTTTTTTATATCATTTTTCATAAGAGTTGAGAGCAGTCAGAAAAAGTTAACACTTTCTTCATTATCGAATCTCTTAATAAAGTAAAACATTTATAACAAAACCCAAGTTTGGTAATAGAAAATTGGTCAAGATATAGAGGTTTTACTGTACTATAATTTTATAGTACATATTACATTATGTAATAACTTAAATTAACCATAATAATCCCTTCTTGTTCAGCCCGCTATTCCTGTGATGTCATTAGAAATTATTTTAATTGATTTTCTTTTAGTATATTTTAAATTTGAAAATAAACTGCATTAACAGCATTCGAGTAACTTTTGGTAACTTTTGGTATAACAATATAATAAGTATAACAAAAATAATGAATAGTTTGAGTGTTATTTTGTTGTAATTTTATTCTTTTGGAATAAATTATTTGAAACGAAACAAATGAATGAATGAATGAACGAACAAATGATAAATAAATTTGTTTAAACATTTATAAAAAAAACAATACTATAATTCGTATAATTAAATAAAATTTCAATAAAAACACAAATTAGGAAAAAACAGTAGAAAACAATGAATTAATGTTTTGGGAATTCGTTTGGTTTATGACAACGATTTTCATATGAGTTCTGAATAACTTTCAGAAGTATTACAACAAATGAAATGAAAAAAGTTTTCCTCAAAAGTATTTTTAAATATCTTTAAGTCTAAATAACAACAAATGTTTTGTTTTGTAAAACAATTATTAATTATAATATATTTGTAAAAATCTATGGCCTATCAATTGCTTAATAATTCAACAAATTTTTAATTTCTTTATTGCATTTAATAAAACCTATATTTCTATAGAAGAGGGGGTATTCAAAGTGACCGGTTGTATACGAGAAGTGCTTTTAATTATTCCGGTCGTCTTCTGATTTCTGGGAGAAGGAGAATGTGGTGACCCCTCCACTACTTTGAAAGGAATGTTTAAATTATTGGCGTTTAGATTAGCTTTTGATTTGTTTTTCATAATTTTTCCGCTCATAATAAGGCGTCCGAACCCTTCCTGATGTGCGAACGCATAACCCGATCGAATGGAGCGACGACTTCTTCTAACACTACTTCTTCTTCTTATGTGAGTCTCTGTGGGTCGGCTTCTCATTCGAGATATTCTCTGTTTGTAACGACATCTATCACTAAGAGTCGGGTGCACTGATGTGTGATAGAAACGGTTGGCCACTCCCGGAACTAACAGAATAGCTAATACTAAAAAGAGTGTAAACCAAAATTGTCCCGAACTGAGAGTCATCCGAAGACAACCCAAGTATTGATTTCCAATTAAATTGCTGTTAATGAAGAGCGTCATCGCGAAGTAAAAGGCAACTGAACCCCAGATTACGATATGATTGAATACTGTCCAATAGGATGTGTCCAAAGCTATCTGTGAACACAAAATAATCAAATTATTCACTAAATTATATTCAATGATTAGAGACCTGAGCCGTCACGACTAGAACCAGAATAGTTGATACAACTGTTCCGAAAATTTGATGGCCGTCCAAATTAATGCCTTCCGGACCGACAGCATTCTTAAAGGCTCCGTAAGGAATGAAGAAAAGTATAAAAGATGAACCGATTCCGTGCGCCACACTTTTAAGGAATTCTATTTTATTGAAGAGGAGATCCATATGTCCCGGAGTATAAAGTAATGGATAACGAAGTGATATGCGATCGTCAACGTCCTGATCAAAAATACCCAAGGCTAATACTGGGAGGGATGTGTAAAATACGTTGTAAAATGATATAAAAGCCGGATCGTATAGAGTCTGTCCCGGATAATAATTTTATAAATATTTAATTAATAAAATGATTGCAATAATAAAAGAAGTACTCAACCAAAGCTATACAAAGCCATACATACCTGTGCAGAAAATCCACAAAAGAAAGCGTACCAGAAATGGCAGAGAGTGAACGCAAAGTTTTTGTAAAAGAAATAGCGAAGAAATTTGCACATCCTAAAGTATGACCAACGACCATGCACTAATAAAAGACGTTCTAAATATTTGAACTGGGCAATCGAAAAATCACTGGAGAGCACCGCTTGCATTCCTTAACGTTAATATAAGTTTATTAATAAAGTTATGAATAGTTAAACATTGATATGCATACCCTCCTGACCACTAATTCCAACCCCAATGTGCGCCGCTTTAAAGCAAACATTCAATTAATTGATTCAATTGTTTATTGAAATAAATAAATGAGAGGACATACTCTTAATCATACTGACGTCATTAGCGCCGTCACCGATGGCTAAAGTAACGGCTTTTTTATGTCTTTTGACGAGATCGACGACTAGTGCTTTCTGGAGAGGAGTCACTCGACAACAGATGACAGCCTTACAACTGGAGGCCACGTCTAAGAATAATAACTCCATCTTTGGCTGAAGTGCGTGAACAAGACTATGACCATTAATGACTAGAGCAAAGCCACCGAACGAATCAGTTTCGTTGACTTCAATAGGACTGGCATTTGCAGCACTGGGCCTATTCTCGTACCGATCAGTCATTCGATTCAACATATTTTCATTTGAATTAATATTATTTCCCCCAAAAGAGACGACATTTAAATCTGTGGCGCCGTATGAATGACTCATCACATTGGCGATAGTCTCGCGACATCTCTTTAATTCTGACTCTACCTCTTCATATTCCCAGCCCTCTATCGTAAAGGTATCGACCATTTCATCAGTCAATAGTTGACAGCTATAACCTATTTATCAGATCATTAAAAACAAATGAATTTACGCCAAAACTGTAATAAAGACACAAATGATTGATTGTTTGCTCAAACTTTCTCTTTCTTTGAATATTTCTTTAGTTAATTAAAACAAATGTTTGATTCATTCGAACCAAAAATCAATAATCAATTTGAGAATTAAGTAAAACCTATATTAATAGCGGTTTCCTGTTTGTCTCCGGTCAGAACCCAAAGTTTGATTCCAGCGGCCGCTAAATTGGCAATAGTTTGAGGCACTCCATCTTGAAGTTTGTCCTCTATGGCAGTGGCGCCGATAAGTTTTAGATTTTGTTCAATTTCTTCATAAACGGCGTCCACCTTTTCCTCCCTGTTATCCAAAGAAGTGGTGGCAGAGTGTAGGCGTTCCCTCCAATTCTCATAATAATTGGAGTCGAGTTCTTTCTTTGCGAGACAAAGGGTTCTGAGTCCCTCTCCGGCAAACTTATTCAAGTGATCCACTGTATTGAGTTTAAGTTCAGCACAACTCGGATCCATTCTCTCAAATATCACAGTATCGGCGCCTTTACAGTAAAGAAGTAGTTTTCCGTTTTTTCGAATTATCACCTGAAGTGACCATTAAGTGACCATTAGTTACACATTAAAATAATTAAAGAAACACTAATTTTAGACTAAACTTACAGACATTCTCTTACGAACGTTATTAAAGTCAAGAATAGCTAAGAGTTCATAGACTTCAGTTTTACCCAATTCTTCGATTGTAATACTAGTCGGGGTTCGACTCTACAATTCAACGATTAGTGAAAAAGTCTTTAATTACATCGTTTTTATAATTACTTTAAAGACAAAACCAAAATTTCTGGCGGCAGAAGTGAGGGCAGCCTCATCAGGCGACTGAGCTTGGTATTCTAGTTTACCATCTTTTTCTTCGCACATCACTGTATGGCAGACTGCGAGTACACGAAAAAACTCATGAATGTGTCGGTTCCCAGCATTGATCTCATCGAGAAGTGACTGATCGTAGAATTTGAAGTTTTCCTCAAACATAGGATTAGCGGAGAAGTCCACTGCAATCATATCTTCGGTTATTTCCAGCGGTTCTCCAGTGATTTCATCCAAAACCTCTCCATAGAGGTTAGCCATAATCGTACACTTATTAAAAGTCATTATGTTTTGCGTTAGAGTTCCTGTTTTATCACTAAATATATATTGAATTTGTCCCAACTCTTCATTTAAAGTTGTAGTCCTGGCTTTAGCGGCGACATCAGTCACCGAATAATACATCTTTTCGTCCCAATTAATCCATAAGGAATGGCAAAAGCGAATCACTTCAACGCTCACATAAAGACTTATAGGCACTACTGTGTTGAGGACAATGGCATACGAAAAGAATACGAGAACTGCAATCACTGTCGCACCACTTTTGGCGTTATCCGGCACTATCTTATCCCACGGCAGATATATTCTGAAATATTGTCCGGTAACTGTTTCCCAGACACCGCTCGCGATTGTGCAGAACAGACACATAGAGATCAGAAAAAATACGATCTGTTTTTGAAAAACATTTAAAACATTTTATTCATTGATTCGTATATTAAGAGATTCTTATATTACCCCTAATATCAACAAATTTAAGAGTCGGTCGAGACTTGTGCGCTTGAATATAGTTTTGCCGCTGTTTTGCATTAGTTTTGTATCCCTCCCTATATTTTAGGGAAAATATTTTAAAACAAATTTCAATTCAATGTTATTACCGGCGAAGACAACGACACCAAAACACCATTTAGTGTTACGCAAACGACATCCTCTGAGCAACATTTTGTCGTTGTCTACAGAAAAGGATTGTCCGTTATAATGAAGAGTTCCCTCAAATCGCGACAAATTATTGTTTGGCGGTTCACAAATCATTTCACCTTTTTTTAAGAATTTTAAAGTAAATGTAAACTAAAGTCACTTAAAAAATCTTTTCAAAACTACCATTAAATCTGGAGAGCATTTGAATGTCGTCATTCATTTCTGCGGTTTCAGGGATGGCCTGACGACACTTCAAATTTGTTTCCCTATTAAATAACATTAGAGTCTAGTAATTGATTGGTGTATGACTACCCGTCCAATTCTGCCGTTTCCACATAACAGAGACCATTTGGTTCACTCGTTGACAGTAATAAGAGGTCAGCCTTTGGAACAATAAGTTTTGGTAAAAATACTAAATATTTGTAAATAATTTGTTAATAGACTTACGGCAACGAAATTGTCGTTTTCCATAAGAATAATGTCTCCGACCTGTACTTTAAACCAACGCTCGTCCACTAACCTTCCATTTCGAAGAATTTTCGAGAGACGGTTATTGACCTGACTATCACTTCTGTGTCTTTGCTGTAATACATTTAACATAAATGTTATTCAATTAAAATCAATTGTAAAGAGGGCTCACGATATCATCGATAGCATCTTTAAGAGCAGTCAAAGTCAGTACAACAATCAAAGGCACTGCTGTTGTGACGGGTGTTAAGGAAGTAATGAAGGGAATGACCTTTTATTAACAAAATTATGTTTTAATTTTATATTAAATAAATTAATATAAATGTTAATCACCTGAAGAATGAGAAGACAAAGAAAATAAAAATTCGCGAGTCTTTGGAACTGTTCGAAGAGGTTTAATGGTAGGAATGTTATTAAACTATACTTCGATGTTTTAATGTAATTATTCTGTGCCAAAGAATAAGAAAATAATTTTTAATGAATTTATGATAAAAAGTTATAATTCGTTAATAATATTGAAATGTAAAGTAAAAGTTGGGAACAAATTTGGGTCAACAGACAAACTATTGCCTATTCATGAAAAGTGTCCCATAAATCACACCTCAAGTCTTTCTAACTATTATATTAAAAAAAAGATAATAGAGAATTGTCAGCCCCACCCGACTAAGTGCTAACCTCTATCCTCTCTCTGTTTGCTGTTCGCCATAGAAAACACTGAAAAATTCAGATATGTTTCAACTATCAATCTTTTCTTTTCCTATATCTAACATATGATTGAATGGAAAGCATTTAAAATAAATGAAACAAATGTTTGGAAATTGACTTTTGTTTATGATTTAAGAAAAGAATAGTTTTTTTTCTCGATATAAGCGATAAGAAAAGTATTTCAATACTCACCGCGTAATTGAATTTTGAATTAAATATCGGATCATTTGCTCGAATTCTTCTTTCAGTTTCTATTTTATAAAAGAATTTAATATAAATATAAAGGAATAATATAAATGTCATTTATCTTCGGTTTATATTTTCTAATTATTTATAAACTGATTACTTATTATTGGTTTAAAACACCAAAAGTTCAAAATTATTTTCAATGAACTAAAACTTCAATAAAATTGTTTTTTCGAATCAATTTATCAAAAATGAAAAATTAAATCATTGAATGAATTTAATTATTCAAAAACTATATTAAGAGAAAATCCATTAATATTTTAGTGATTTATTTATTTGTCTTATTTAATGGTTTAACAAAATTACAATTACAGGGAAGCCTCAATAATTGCACCTGTATCATTTTGTTTTCTCATTGCTTCCACTGAAAATAAGGCTATATTTGTTGAAATAAATTCTAATTTCCTTAATTTCATAATAATTTTAGATTATTTTACAAAATTTGTAATAAATGTTTTCATTGGTTTTAATTTTTTAAATTAAAATATTTTAAGTTTTTTTTAGAAAAGAATTAAATTGAATAAAACTTTATAGATATAAATACATTATTTAAATAAGATGAAAATAAAGCTCCTTGTAATTTTATATGTCCACACTTATTGAAACAAGGAATCAGAATTACAGAATCAAGATTAATTATTGATTAAAATTTTCATTTGGAATAAAAGAATTTCAAATTTTATAATAAATAATAAAATGTTGTCTTAAAAATGTGAAGTTATGGACATTTGTTTGTATATTCAATAGATTAAGTTTAGTTGTTTTGAGTGTTCCTATATTTATACTTTTGTGTACTTTCTTTAGATAATGTTTGGTAATAACAATAACCAAATGGAAAGTAAGACAATTGATATGATTCTTAATAATTGAAATATTTGGACATTAATAAGATTTGAAATTATTTGATTAATTAAATTGTCATTGAATCTTGGCAAATAAGCCATTAGAGATACAATTAGTATATAGGTCAAAAGCATTTGTTTTAAATTACTATAAAAAGTATTATTGAGTGAAATAGTATTGACTTAATTAGAAAAAGAGGTGAAAATCTGTTTATTTTAAAAGTCATGATTTGAAAATCCTTTGACAGAAAAGAAAGTCATTTCACAATATTTGAAATATTGATTTGAAAAATAAAAAAAATTAAGGTAAAAGAAATGAAGAACAAATAGTTAAAGATAAAGTATCAAGTTCAATTATCATACAAACATTAGATAAAAATGTAATGATATTAAAAAGTTATTAATCGATAGAAAAGGCTATGAGTGAAATGAGTGAATACATTAATGGTTTGTATTTGTGATGATATTCTTATAAATATTGATTTTTAGCGTAAATAAACTATCGGTCAAAATATTGAAGAAATTGTCGATCCATTAAACTATTAAATGAAGTGAAGTGTCGACTCTGTTATAAGAACTATATTTCATCGACGCATACAAAACATAACTGAAAACATAACAACAAAAATCTATTTTATTGATTTCATTTACGAATAAATAACTAGAATATAAAACTTGACATTGAAATACAGAATACAAACTCATTAATATTATTTCATTCGGTATTGAAAATCATTTTATCCGACAAAAGAATGACGAATGAGATTATACTTGTCTTAAATAGAGGTACTTATTTCAGCTTTAATCGAAACAATAAAATCTTATCCAATAAATTTAATATTAACAAATCTAAACCTTGCTCATTTTCTAACCTACATTTACTTTTCAAAAGAAATGCTGAAAATCTCTTTAAAATTTCAGTTTTAATTTTAAATTCTTTAAGTAATAAATAATAGAGAATATTATTAATATTGAATATTCATTTAAATAATAAACAATTATTAATATTTTGCTTAAAAGTTTATATAATACTAATCTCTAAAAAACTACTGAATAAATGATTTTTAACCAAACATTTTATAATAAAAGATGATATATATTAGACAGTAATTCTGATAATAACTGCCTTAAATACTATATATTCTATAAATATAAATAAGTTTTTTAAATAAAAGATCTTTATTTGAAAGAAAAATAACTTAAAAACAATATATTTTGATAAAAACAAATTGAATATATCTCTACACATTTAAAAGAATCGATGATTTTTTGATAAAATGTCTTAAAATCTACACTTTTAGTTATTGTTGATATGAAACTATCAGTTAAATCTCAAAATAAGATTTCACTTTTCTGTTCTCAATCTCTAAGAATGCCATCAATTTATCAAACATTAAGAATTTTAACCATTTCTTATGATTGGATTAAATTTAAAATATTTATTATTTTAGTTAAACAAAGGAAAGATTGGTTACAGTGAATGAGTAAATCAGTATTTATATAGTTTTCAATAATTGATTTTATTATTAAAAGAATTTATCGGCAAAACTGGGTTTGAAAAGTGATGACTGAGCTCTCACTAAGTTTTAGATGTGGTGTAGATTTGTGTCAAACATATTGACAACATTTTGGTTTACCTCAAATAAATATTTTATGTGTGGAACATCTCATGCACTCCGCCCTAAACTCTGTTCTGTTTGGGTGTGGATGAAGAACATGAAGAATATGAACTGCTCTGACTAACAGTAAGAGTAAAACTTCTAAACTTATGCTAAAATAATTACAATGCGATCCATACATACGATCCAAAAACTGGTACATAACATAACATAACATAACATAACATAACGGCATAACATAACCGCCAATATTTCAAATTAAGTTCAAACTATTGTATCATATTTTCATTAATTTTGTCTTTACTTTAGATGTGATTATAAATTATTTTTTGTATTAAAGATATGCAAAGTATGGAAACTCTGATTAATTTAATATTTAGTATACTTTCACTTCAGGGGATAATGAAAAAACTCATTAATGATAAACAAAAATAAAAAATTCAAACATGGACAAATAAAAATGGCTTCTTTCACAACTCAAATATAAGTTTTTTAATCAAAAATATCCAAATTTTAGTTATATTTTAAGTTATCTTTGAAGAATTAACTGAATAAAATCTAATGTTTCCCAAAGGTAATGAACAAGATAATATTATTAGAAATATATATTATATTTCTGGTGGTCTCTATATATGATTGGGTTTGGGTTTGGGTTAGCCCACAATTCTTATGAAACGATAAAAAACAAAACAAAAAAAGTTTAATTTTTGTTTGTTTTAGCACTCAATTGATTAAAACTCTAAATTAAAGTCTTAAAAATGTTTTTCTTTTGTAATTAAAACAAAATTCAGTTATTTTTGGTTAGAAAACAGATCTAAAACTATAATTCGATACTTAAACTTCATTTAAATTATATATAAATGTATATAAAGTAACCGAAAAACTAATGAAAACTATTAAACCTTTAATACAAATGACATAAAACAATGTTTTGGATAAATAACGCTATAATTAAGAGATTTATTGTCTGCCATAAACCTATTGGATTAGTCATAAAATCAGTCTAACCTCTCTGTTTCTCCTTATGCTTGAAAGCCATTGATGGAGTGGTGCGACAGTTGAGCTCACTTTAGTCTTACCCATCAACAAATATCATGAGGCAATCGGTTTATTAATCTGAAAATTAAAATCTTAAATAATTAAAACAATTAAATAAAGAAAACACTTAAAAGTTAAGAGAATTTACATTTGAATTCATTACTATTCAAACATTTTAAGCAAAACTATAGAAAAAGAAAATCTAATTAAGAGAATTGGGATATAATTCGTTTCAATTTCATATCATTTGAAGTCATTATTAATATAACGATTAAAAAAGTGATGTCAGAATTAGTGGTCGAACATCAATATATGTATAACTAATGTATAGTTAATGTATATATCAATGAGACTTTTCTTTTCATATTTAGACTCTTTTTTTTCATAAATTCTTGGATACCTCTAAACGCATGACAAGAGAACATTAGGACATAATTTGATCAAAACAAACAGATTTCGTGAGATTTAATACAAATTTCAACAAAAAATATGTTAATTATGTTTTCTCACTCTCTATCAAAAGCGAGTCTCTCATAAACTTTGCTTTTAAACAAAACTATAACATAATTACAATTAAATACGAATTCCAATACCAAATGAATCGAAACATATTTCATAAATAATTGAAAAACTGTACTATAATTGAAAACGAATGAATACAATAAGAATTTACCTGATAATTGTCATCGTGATATAACTTCAACCAATAATCTAATCACTAAAATTAAAGGCGTTTTGAAATCTCTCAGTAAATATCAATGGTTTCACTTCGGACTCATAATTCAATGGTTTTAAAAGCGATGATAACTTAAGTTATAAACAATTATAATCCAAGAAATGAGTAAATCTTAATTTCATTATCTTTTAAATGAAAAACACCGAAACCGTAACCCAAAGAACTCAAAGATGTGAAACAAATAATTTATGTTGACTTTTGAACACAAATATAATATTGTTATCCAAAAAAATGATAACTTTTTGGTTGACTTTCAATAATCAATGAGTAATCACTAATCAGTGAATATTTTCATTCAATTGATTGTATGACAAGTTATTCAATCGAAAGGAAATCCGACCACAAAATAGGAGTTGAAAAAAATCAGGAGAAATACTTAGCGGTTATTAAATGAGAGACCATTGAAAGAACCGAATGACACATCAGTAATGACTTGCGATCTCTCACTTATTACAATAAAAACATTTGTTTATTGAAAAAATGGCGAAAAACTTAATTGAAATTAAAATCAAAGCAAAAATTGTTTGAATTGTTTGAACAAAATTGTATTGAAAATTGTATTTCAGACAATTTGTATCAACACAACAGTGCAAACAGTTTTAAATCTGTTTTCATTGTCTTTCCTGAGCACTACTTCCCAACAATTTTCAATTAATGAAATAATTTTTTAATTATCGTAAACTCATTACAATTCATTTAATGTTATAATTAATGACTCGTTTAAAGAATATCTTTTGAAAAAACGATTTCATATTTGATTACAAACTTAAAGTTTTCTCAAAAGTTATTCCAATTGTGGCCCTCATTTGTCAAAAGTGGTGTCAAATAGAAGAAGTGAAGAACTGGAAGAGAGGGAACAAAACTTACCAATTATTAAATGAGTTGGTGTGCGGTCTGTGCTCTGACAACGAGAGGGACGGCATAAAAGCAATGGTAAACACAAAATAAAATAAAAGAACAACAAATTGTTGTGTTGGACGCGTTTATAACAAACAGGATAACTGTGCGGCACAGGTCTGTCGTGAATGTGTCACATTTACCTGTTTTGACAAAACTCTGAAACCAATTGTATTTACTGTTTCATAGCATGTAATCCAAGAGTTTCATAATCTATATATTGTGTTGTCATTGACGACAATGAAGTCTCCACTCAATACAGTCTAAACACTTTTTATCAATTAATCATTAATACCTGACTTAAAGATTGAAAACTTATCTTTTAACTTTAATTTTGATTAAATCAAGTATTGATTATTCCTTTGGGAATAATCTTTAACTTTTAAATACGAAAAATTTCAAAAAAGTATTTTTTATTTAGTAGTGATTAGAAGCGAACAAACAATAAGTGAAACATTTGTCAGTTTTCGTTAGTTTTTGTCATTTTTTCAAAACTAAAAATTAGAATATTTTTGAACTACAATTCTCTCTCTTTTTATATCTATAAATTATTTTTGTAAACTTTACTGGTTTATTGAATGAATACAAATGAAAGTATTATATTTACCCATAATTTATAAATGGAATCGAACACAAAAGAATGTGCATGAATAAATTTTGATTGTCAAGTATAAATACTCAAATACATACATTTGTAGAGTTTCCTTGAGTTAATTCGTTGTTATTTTTTAAGATTTCTTTCCATTCGTCAAAAAAATATTTTTGTTCGAGTTTTGGCCCAAAATATTCTTTAAATAAGAATAAAATTCGAGTCATTTGAGAGGTTTGAATGTATGGCACAGTTTTAACGCTGAAAGCATTTGTATCATTGCCTTCACTATTAATAAAACTAATTTATTCCAATTAATTCATTATCACATTTGTTGCTTAAATCGCAATAAAATGATTTGATTGATAGACTTATAAACTTTGTTTTATATATTAGTTCACAAAAATTCTTTTTTTAAGTTATATGTTTTAAAAATCTTTATTTACTTAATATTTATTATAAATAACTTTAATTATTAGACAATTATTTATAATTCCAACACTTTTAGAGAATATTATGTTTCGCTGAAAACCAATGAAATTAAACTAAACTTAATATGAGAAATAGTTTTTAATAAAAATAGTTTTATTACAATTTCTCATTTGAAGCAATGATTGCAATCGCTATCTGTTGTCAAACAAAATCATTTCATTCGATTCTTCAAGAATTTTACAGAATTATTGAAATGATAGCCATGAGGTCCACTCCTTTACTTTTGTTTTGATTAAAGACTCTTTAATTATAAAATATAATTTTGTTGATTGTTATTAATGCCATTGAATTTACTCTAATTAAGTAAATATTATTTTAGACTTTTTTTTGTCATACATCGAATGACTGAAAATTAATTTTATATAATTTATATTTTTATAAAATGCAAAAAAAAACACAAATTTATTGATAAAAAGTGAGTAAAAGGTAACAAAAATTCAATTTATATCGGATATAGAGAAATAATTTTTCCAATTTTTTTGAATTAAGTCTAAACTATACTTTTGTGAGATAATAATATAAGTTAGTCATAAGATATTCAAACTTATATATTGTTTTATGATATCAGTCCTCTAAATGAACCATTATTTTCATACCGACCCCACTGTCAAACGTTTCAAAAGCCTTTACCACTTCGTTTAGTTTGAAGTGATGGGACACTAAAGGCTTAACATTGATTTTACCTAGATTATATCAAAAGTTGAGTTAAAAAGAAACAAAAACGTATAAATAAAATAATTACCCGAAGATATTAGTGTTACGGCTAACGGAAAACTTTAAATAAACGTTAATTTAATAAAAATCTATTTTAATGACAATTTCATACCAATTAGTGTAACGAAAAATTCCTCTGATATCCACCTCTCGGAGAGCTGTTTCAGAGATTGGGATGGTCACCTCTGCAGGTCCCAATCCTACTAAGACAGCTTTGCCACCACTTTTGCAGCATTTCATCGCTACTTTGATACTGGACTGAACACCTGTACATTCAATACAGACATCAGTTCTTTCTCCGATTTCTCGTAAAATATTTTCTATATTTTGTTGATCTGAAAGTTTAGTATTGATAAGAATAGTTTTGTCGGCCCCCAACTCTTTCGCTAATTTCAAGCGTTCGGCGTTTATGTCTGTATATTAAGACAATAAAAACTCTTAGCTATTAATTGATTGAATCTTCTTTTAAAACCTGTTATGAATATCTTTTTGGCACCAAATTCTTTGGCGGTTAATATGTTGACTAAACCAATAGGTCCCGATCCACAAATAAGCACAGTATCTCCAACAGTTACTTGAGCTCTTCTGCATGAAGAGACAGCCACAGCCATGGGCTCAACGAGTGAGCCTTCCTCGTCAGTCATGTGTTCACCAATTCTGCAGATAAATCAATAGCTTTAAGCAAAACATGTTTTTGTATATAATATTTGACTAAAATTTATATTAAAATTGTTTCCATTTTTTAAAATAAATAAAATGACTCTTAAAAATCGACACTAAAAATATTTTTTTTAAACAAATGAAAAAGGTAGTAATTTGTACTTGCAAATTAGAGTAAAGAAGTAAAGTAAGGAATAAAGTCCCTCATTAATCAGGATTTTTTGATAATTTGTTTTTTGTTGACATTTTTTTATTTAATCATAATTTTGTTATAATTTAGGGTTAAAGAAGTACTCATTAAAGTTTATTTACAACAATAAACAGAAATTATTGGTATTAGAATGCGTTCACTCAAATGAATTAATTATTATTTTTATGGAAATACATATAATAAGTGATGTAATTATGTCGAGAAATTATAATCATTATAATTATATTCAGATCACGTTTTGCCGGCAATGAATCACAACTAATGACTAACTGTTGCGACATTTATTCATTCAATTTTTGAAAATATATTTCACTCAAACAACAATATTTGATACTTATTATTCCTAAACAAATGTCTAAAAATCAATTATTCAAACTTTAATTCTTTGAATAATTAAAAAAAATTATTTAAGTACTCAATACTATCGACTCATTTTTTACTATTAATATTCATTAATATTAATATAGTCTATAGTATAGACTCTATATTTTATAAAATATTTTGTTAATTATTTTTTCAAATTATTTATGAAAAGTTGTAAAATATTTTAACTTTTTTTTATATTTTTTGGGAATGCCTTCCATTTGAAGGACAACTCAAATAAAGTTAAACAGAATATGTTTTATAATATAATTCGTATTTCGTTTTTATATTCCAGAATTAATCGAAGGAAATGTGAAAATTCAATTTCAAGGTTTTGTCGGATTATTCAAAGATAAATTAATATATCATTTATATTATATGATATCTGAATAAATATCTACTTTAAAAAAATTGGCTCCAACACAAATTTGATTTTTAAATTTTTTCATTAATTTTTTCCTTGTTAATTAACTAAAATGAGCAGATTTGGTAAAATGCACCTGTTCAAACTTTTAACTGTTTAACTCAAATAACCAACATGTTGTTTAAAAATTCTATTGTAAGTGTCAACTTGTCAATTCTAAAATAATTGAGAGCTCAAACCTTTTCAAATGTTATAAACACATGAATATCGAGTATTTAATATAAAACAAAATAACTTTTATTATTTTTCTATCTTTAATTCCCTTAAACTTCTAATTAATAAGGAACAAATGTCAAAGACTATCAATTCAATTCCTCAATAATATATCAATTCCTCAAATTTAAAATATTTTTACAAATAATTTTATTTAATTCTTTGAAACACATTTTCAGTAGAACTCCTAATTTAGGACTAGTTTGTAATAAATAATAATATTAATAATATTTTTTTGAGAGAGAGAGAGAGAGAGAATTATTGAGAATTTAAATGCTTGAAAACTTACTTAAAACAAAAGTCAGAATCATATTTAAAATATCTTCTGAGAGTTCCATCAACTGGTGGTGTGCCGTGACTTTAAATATAATTGAATCTAATTTTAAAATACACTCAAAAAATATAATTGAATACCACTTAACGTGAGGACAGAGATTATATGATCCCGTTTTGCAGAAGTTACACATACGACAGGGAAGAGTTGGTTCTACCGCTACTCTGTCTCCAACTTTCAAATGTTCGACACCCTCTCCGATTTCGATGACTTCAGCACAGGTCTCGTGTCCTAAAATCAAAGGGTCCTTTACAACAAAATGAGCGATTGAGCCGTGTTTCCAATAGTGATGATCAGATCCACACAAACCAACGCAAAGTGTTTTCAATAAAACCTCTTTTCAATGAATGAAAGTTTAGCCAAAAGCTTATAATGATTTTAAAGTAATAAGAGGGCTAACAAACCATTAAATCCGGGCTTTTCGGGCATAGGTATGGTCTCGACTCTCAAATCGAGAATTTTATGTAAAACCGCGGACTTGTTTGAAGACATTATTTATTTGAATTAAATGAAGAATTTATAACAAACTGTAAGGAAAACCCAATTTAGACGATATATAAAGAGGTCGAAACTTTTACTTCGATAGTCAGAGAAAGAGAGAAAACGATAGACAGACAGATCTGTTCAACAAATATCTTATAATAAGTTTTGAAAATTTATAAATTTTATTTAAAAGCAGTAAAACCTTGAATTGAATTTAAAATAATTCTAATCACGTCTTTACGATTTCAACACAAAATGATTAATAAAATAAATCCTTGAAATCAATTCTCACAAATCAATTATTTGATAAGTTTTTGACGTTTTGTCGATTCCACTCAAACGGATAATCTTGTGATAAGTTAGTCAATCATATTATTATATATTTTATATATTTCACCATGGTTATTCGATTATTCCCTGATTTGACTCTTAAAATCCAATTATTCATATAATATACAGTGATGGCGTTTTTACGTGTCGGGTGATTTTAGCTTGTATTTCCTTTAATATTTATGATACTCAAATTATTTTTAAACCCCAACTATGGTTTTGCTGATATTTTATGAAAGTCAAAAATTTTTAAATTATCTAGCTTATTTTCCTAGTAATTTGATATTATTCATGATGAGTCATACTTCAAAGGTTTTATAAGTCATACATTTTATTTTAATATTTTTATAAACAAGATCAAAATTAAGCCGACCCATATTTTTTTGTTTTTCAATATTCCTATTTATTTAGATAAAATTAGCTTGTAAAGTTGAAAATTTTAAAAATTCGAATTGATCTTGTTCAAAAGTTTCTT
>JAQFZM010000131.1:0-50638 GCA_034695785.1 Galumna obvia
CGGGTGATTCTGTTGAGTGAGTAGTTGAATAGGTGGGCGGGTGGGTAATTGGGTGCGAAACGATTACATATACTACACTTACTATGTAAATGTAGTGAAAAATCGTTAAAGTTTCCGATACACGTTTTAGAAAACATGACTTACGACGCGATACTTGGCATCGACGCAGTCAAAGCATTTGAACTAAAAGTAGCGGATTTCGGTGAAACACAAGCGAAAGATGATGCACTACATTCTAGCCGATAAGCGATAATGAGTCTTATTCCCGTTAGGAACGAATTCAACTTTAACCGGACTACAGTCGCTGAAGTCGAAGAAACCATTGGACGAGTTCACGAAGTAGAACACTTTACTGGACTTAACCCAAACGCTATTCCCTTCCATTCACGTCTTTGCTCACCGGAACAAGTGAATACACAATTATCGGAAAAACCTGCTCTTGCTTTCGTAAATATCGACACATTCGCTGAAAAACAACACGAAGCAGAAAAGCCTGACATTCGTGACCCGATTACTAAAGAATCACCAGACGTTCAAAATCATAAAGAAAGCCATATCACTCTCCAAACTATCACTCCCAATCAGCATATATCGAATAAACTGATAGAGTCACGAATTGAAACGACAGACCGCTCACGAAAAGCACCGACTCATAGAAAGCGTACACACGAGTCTAAACATGAAAAAATGAAACATTTGAAAGTGTACGACAAATGGCGTTTACCTGAATATCAACCGAAGCCTCACAAGTCTTCTGTTATTTCTCCGTTTGTTGTGATCGATAAACGCAAAGAAAATCATCGTTTGGATCAACTCGACTCACTGGATATTTTGTAAATTTATCGACAATTCTTCGTCTTTACGCCCGTATAACCTCCGTGGAAATGTAAGAACGTATAGAAGAAAATGAAAGAAATTAAAAGACCCCAATTTTTCGTAAATAAACGTAAACAAACGCTCAGAAACGTCAACTTTTGGAACGAATTTCCTGACGTTACTTATGAAAAGACCGTTTGGGACCGATGGCCAAGAATTCGCCCACCATCGAGTGTCACGACAGTTGGACTCTTGTGACGACACAAAGGCCGACCCTAATTATAATCTATTTTTAGCGCTATTGAGGTCAAGCGCGACCCTTATAAATGTACACTTTTCGCTATTTTTATCACTCTTTGTTTAGCGCTTGTGTCGAACACTTTGCTTTCAAACACATACTTATCTTTCGTTTTAAGATTTCATTCAATAAATCAGAAGTTTTTACCGAAAGTTTGTACTATTATTAATTGAGGCGAAAGGTTTAACCACTACAAGTTTAACCGGAGGTCTCAAAATAAACTTAAATGAGACAAATTTACTGCTTGACATAATTTGATAAAACTTTCAAATAGGATATTTATATTATTGAATATCATTCTTTCCATAACTCACTCACAGTGAATTATTTCCTAGTATTTGGCTCACACATCATAGCCAGATTTAAACATATTAGATAACTTAAAACACATTATACCTGAGCCACCCTTCAAACAATTATTGAGTCAATAATTTCCTTTATAAATAAATAATTTTCATAATTAGCTACAGTTCTTCTCTAACCACAGCTATAGCCGGAAATCAGTCTCTCTACCGATCAGTTATTGTTTAAGCCTCCATTCATCTCTTAAATCAAATTATGTAATTGTGTTCAACATTTGTATTAAACGCCTTAATTTTGATTACTTTTGAAATAAATTATTGGCTTTTATAATTTTTTCATAAAAATTACTGGTTCATTAAACCAGTACAACTGAACCTCTCTTAACATTAGTCTCTATGTGAAGTGTTTTTTGTTTAAAGCATGGCTTCACTTTAAGTGCATTCGGAGTAATATAATTTATTATAGCTACTGTATGAACAACCAAGTTGATTCATTAACCATATTTATGGTTCATATTATGGAGTTCCCACAGAATTTTAATATTAGTTTAAATTCTAAATCAATTTTCAAGAATATTGTAGACCTTTAATAAATAATAAACCATATGATTAAAGATCTTATTGTATATGATATATTATAAAAGTGATATATTATAGTTTTGTACAATCTCGTATTTGATTATTCTGCATAATTTGTAACATGAGAGTTAAGAACATATTTGATTAAATTAATTTTCTATATTTTATAAGAAATATCAAATTCACTTTATTGCCTTATTCAAAATAAATTAACTAATAAAAATTGAATAATTTTAAACCCCAATCTTATATATTTTTATGAATTTTCATTAAAGTTAAAAAAATAACGAAAATGCAAATATTTATACATTTTGCTTAACTTTGCACTATTTAATTTATCTTCAGTATTTAATTCGAATAGATGTAAATATCATTTTATTAAGAAATTATTCTCGAAGAGAATACGCTGTGAACTAATTGTAAGTTTAAACGAAATAAAAAAAACGCGCCCAAAAATGTGGCATAAATTTGACCAAAAATAGTGTTTATTAGACTTTTATTGCCTAAAAAGCTATATGTATTGAATACAATACCGCTTTCATAAAGGCAAAGCAGTGAACGATTGTGATTGGCGTACATTCGAATAGCTTTTAAAGCATAGCTTAAGTGACGTCCCATTCAAAGAATTAGTCACAGGGTTTAAAAACTTTTTATACTGTTTTTGATTGTATATTAAAGCTTTTGTTTAAGCCCTTGACTGGTGATCTAATTTTTTGAAGTTGTGCTAATCATCGACTCATCACTTCAACTAAACGTCTTTTTATCGATTACAAAATTATTGCTTTATTTTGAAAATCACGACAAAAGCTTTCCGACAATTAATTTAAAGGTTAGCCAAAACTGTTTTAATTCATTATTTTGTCTAAAAACAAAATTGGCTACAAATGAGGAAAAAGATTACTATTTTTTAAATTAATTAAAATTATATCAATGTGGGGGTGGGTGGGTTGGTGGGTTGGTTGGTTGGTGGGTTGGTTGGTGGGTGTGTGGGCGAAGAATGATTCTATATACTACATATTACTCCGTAAATGTAGTGAAAAACTGAAATTAAAAAGCATATTCCAAATAAAATAGGGTTTATTTTTGTTAGATAAAAGATATTTCAATTCTGTAAAGATCAAAAATTTTTAACGGTGGTTTTTTTAAAATTTATCGGTGACAATTTGGCAAAATTTATCTTACACTCAACCATTTTATTTCAACTCAAGTTTTGCCATTTGAAACAGAACTCACTACCACCAAACCAATTGTCAGTAAAATTGGTCCTTAATTAGATTTAACCCTCCCATGAAACGAACACAAAATTTCTCAAAATCCCCAAAGAATATATATCAATCATTACCATATTGCAAGAAAATTTCTAAAACTATTTAGTGAGAAATGTGTGCTAGTTTTTTGGAAAGCGCGGAAACCATTTTCCCTAATCTGAATTAGCTATTACTATTAATCTGCATCTTTTCTCTAGGACTTTGGCATACACCTTCTTGGAAGACTAGTAAGAATTATTCCTCTGTAATAATTAAAATATTTCTGATCTATTTTCATATACAAAAACAAAATTACATCAATCTGCCAGTATACTGGATTTTCCCAATCTTCTTTTTTAACGGATTTTTCAAATTTTACAAAAAAATTCATCAAAAATTTTGCTTTAAAACAGTAATTTTGATATTTTTTGTATTTTTACTAATTAGTTTTATTTTAAATAAAAAATACAGTTTTTACTTGTTTTATAATAAATTTGAAAGGTCTGGAAGAATAAATCCAAAATTTCCAACGATTTCGGTGGATTTAGTTTTCCAAAGCCTTTGGTTATTTGAGTTAAGTCCAGACGAGGAAAACAGAACATCAAAATGTATCGATACTTAAGCGTACCAATACTTTTGCCACTCGATTACGCCCACTTCTGTCAACCGATACCTTCCCTTTAAACATTGCTGAAAACATAATATCCTTTTAGTGTTTTATCTCAGTGACCATGACACGAGAGATACCGATAACCAGACAGATAAACAATTATTAGAATAAGTATTTTGTTAAAACAAAATTAAAGTGATATCAAATGTGTGACTGGTTGAGTATACGACAGACTTAGAACTGAACTCACAATACGAATGTTATGAGTAGTGATAGACATTTTCGGGAAATCCCGATTTTAAACCGTTGGTCATAGTATCGGGAATAATCTATTATTGGTTTAATGGCATATGATAGGTTAAATATTTGCATTTAAAAGTTCCCGGTTTTTCCGATTTTTGAGGTTTTTTATAATAAAATTTTAAATAAATTCAAAATATTTACAAAAATAACTATTAGATGGCAATTCAGCAAAACTTTAATTCATATTATAAATATGTAATTTTATATAAAATGTAATGCAGTTGTCAATCAGTAATAATTTTGGTAAAAAAATTTATAATTGCTTTGAAAAATACAACAATTTTATTATGAAAACATCATAAATCTAGTTAAAATGTTAAAAAACATAATTTTCAATCATTTATATACCATTAAATGTAATATTTTTGGCAAAATTTAAATATTTATATTCCCGATTTTACTCCCGATTTTGACAGTTTTTATTTCCCGATTCCCGACCGATTTTGGCCATTTTACCTCCCGAAAATGTCTATCACTGGTTATGAGTGTTAATACTAAACGTTACGTCAGTCACCGAAATAAACGTTTCTCGAAAGGGCGTGAAAACGATGAGTCGATTTGCTCTTTCAAATTTTATTGATTTTTGACAATTTTCCCCTTTTTGCATATTTTTTTCCTTTTTTTAAGGGAAGGGTCATTTTGCCAAATTTTCTGTTCCAGGGGGTATTTTTTGATACCCACCTATTGGTCAATCCCTATATTACAACAATTCTTACAAATATTAAATTTGTTTAAAATTGAACACAATTAAGCTTTTACAATATTAATTGAATAATAAATTGATTTGAAAAATGCTATTAAATATAGTGATTATAGGATTTATCTCAAACTTTGTAAAATTAAATAAATTGAAAGCCTTTTCATTTAATAAAATAAAAACACATTTGATTAAAAAATGTATTACACAATTTTTAGAAAAGCAAAATTAATTAACATTAATTTATTGAAATACCATCTTTGACAATATAGGGTCAGAGTTTTGCATTGTAAGCGATTCAATGTCTAGTAATTTAATCTATATAAATGGGAGCATTGAATTTATGGGAAACAATTGTTAACTCAATTACTGAACATAACTTTAATACAAAATACTTAAAATATTTATACCGTATTACCTCACAAACACCGGCATGCCGGTATAAAATGAATTTGACCATATGACGGTATACCCCGGGGTATACCGGCATGCCGGTATAAATGAGGAATTAAGTCAATTTAAAAATAGAAATGTTGCTCTATATTATCAATATTTTAACAAAATTATAATTTTCACTAAAATATTCCCGAACTTTTTCAAAATTTTATAAAGTTATCACAGATTTTAATGATCACTATCATGACCAAAATAATCTGAGAGGATTCCGGCTTTCTCAAATTTCTTAATTAATCTGAAAATCTTAAAAAAATTGTTTTGTAAAATTGTTAAAAAAATTAAATTTTAAATTTACTCATTTATTCGATATAAATAACTCGAATTGTCTTAGTATTTATTGAAGAATGTTAAACCATGGGTGCCCATTATTGCTTTTGTGTTTGTGCTTAGTTTCGGACATTATTATACAATATATTTGAACAAAATTTCTTCAACCGAAAATTGATTTCTCGCCATCGCCATATTTAAATATATTTTTAAATTTTAAACATTATATATCAAATGCCAAACATTTCTTAATCCAAATATAAATAATTTTTAATTCTTGCAATTATATTGGGAAAATGGTGGATGAATTAATAAAGGAGCTCAATTTGGCCCACCCGGTATTAAAATTTATTTATTTTCACATAAGTAAAAGTTTTGGTGCAAAATAACAGGTTTTGTGTTTGTGTTGGACTTTTAATGCTAAAGCATATGATTGAGATAACTCAAGTTTTGGATTTGGATTTGACTTCCCATCCAAAGAGAGTATTCATATCAAAGTTAGGCTTTAAATGATTTTATGGATTAGTTTTGTATTCATTGAGAAAACAATACAAACCCTTTCTATTAATGGATTCTTAGTATCATTTGATTGGAATTCCATTACTTTTACTATCGTTTCGTTAATAAAAGCCAAATAAATGGATGGCTTTCCATTCAATATATGAAAGAATCCAAATTTAAGATTCAGATCTAAGACTGGTATCGATTCTAATGGTTCGAAGTTTTCTAAATCCTCTAAATATTTGATTAAAAGGACGGGTGTATTGTATTTAATACATTGAATAACAAATATTATAGAAAATATTCTCTCGTCATAAGTGGCCGACAAAATGTTGGTATGGTATCGATTGTAGGATTTCGGGTAATTTAAGGGCCAAATGTTGTGTTCACTTGCGACGACATTCATCGGTTTCATATTGAAAGGCATTTCTCCGTCAGTTATAAATTGAAGCGAAGATTCATTTTTATAACGAAAAGCCGCGTAATTTTGAACATATGTTTTCTTTTTGACTTCAATAACAAAACCCATTTCTTTCAGTTTTTTAAAATCATTGCAGTGTTCGGAGGTTTCACTACATCGAGGAATGGCTGACACATAGAAAGCTGTCCCGACTTCGAAACTTAGAGAATCGAATACTTCTTTCTTAGTCATAGACTGTTTGTTAGCAAAGGTTTCTTGAGATGACTTTACGAAAAAATTGTCATTTCTTTGCAAATAAGTGTTATTTCCGAGAGTGAAGACATTTTTTGTATCATTAACTGAACAAAACTCTTCTGCACTCAAACTAATTAAATATAAAACTAAGAATGTCTTCAAAAAAGTCTTCATTTTTGTCAAACTTTTTAGTCTATAAAATACTATTAATTCAATACTTTCTTAACGTTTGAATTCTTTGAACGAATGAATTATTAATGGAATAAAACTTAAAATCGAATAGATTTCTATGACTTTGAATTAGTTTTCAAATTTAAAATATAATAAAACCTTAACTTTTAAAATACTATAATTAGTTCACGAATTTAACAATAATTCAAACCTAAAATAATTATATTATATTTCAACGGAAATAACATTTTATTATTTTAACGATTAGTTATCATATAATATAAAACAAAATTGAAATCATTTTAAGAAAAGTTATTATCAAAAATTAGTGAAATTATGTCATCAATAAAATGTTGTCTAAGATTTTGTTGTTGTCTTCAGTGGAGAACAAAAGACAGAAAAATAGTGAATAGAAGTCGAATTATGGATGACTACAGTCTTATGGAAATCTTTGAATACAATTCAACGAAAGATCTGTTTCGATGGCTTTCGGTCTCCAAACAGTTTGAAGAGTGTATTCATAGAGTATTGAACGCTAAAAGTTATCAACACTTTTATGAAGAAACAATTCAATTTATTTTAGAATTAAATAGTTATCACAGCTGATTTGCAATTCTACTAGTTAAGTTTGCATTCGTTTGTCAATGAATACGAGTTTTAGTATTAGAAGAATGTTATTTAAACGACATTTGTATTGAAGTCATCGGAAAGAATTATGAAAACTTAAAAGACTTTCAATTAATTAAATGTTATTTTTGTGATAAGAAATTTGAAAATCTGTAAAATAGTGGTCATTCAACACAAAAATTACTTCTTTAACGAATGAAAAAATGTTTTTTATAGAAGGAATGGTCTTTATGTTTGAATTTTATCAAATGTTTAATGAATTTATTAATTCATTTAAATTTGTAAAAGAATTTAATTTCACATTTTCTTATATATCATCGACACATTTATCACAATTTATTAGAAAATTACCCTCAAATATGGACTCATTTTTTATCATAAATTAAGTCTTTATAATTTTGTTGACTTTCGAAGAATTATATCTTTAAATCTCAAGACTTTTAATATCATTGGATTTGATATGACTAAAGAAAATTTGCGAAAACTTATAAGAAATACAAATTTAAAGGAAATTGGGTTCTGTTGTAAACCATTAACGACAGAATTATTGTCAGAATTGGCTCAAAGACACAAAAGACTTAATTCTTTATATATCCGTTACTCGACTTTTATCGGTTATATTAGAAACAAAAAGTCAAATACGTTTGAAAGCGTCAAAAGACTATACATAACATATAATAGAATAAATTTAATTCAATTCAATTCAAATGATTCATTCGACTCTTTCTAATTATAATCATTTGATTAAAACAATTGCATTGAATTCATAATTATTTAAAATTGTATAAAATTTGTATTAAAATATTCGTTAAAATGTAATTTTGTTCTAATATTAATTAACCAAAACAACGAAAACTAATCCAAGAAAACAATTATATTCATTGATCTATAGTTTATTAATAGTATTGAAATAATTATATTTTATACAAATTTTATAAATTATTACATTTTATTTGAGTATTTGTTTCGTGAGTTAAGAATATTATTATATTTAAATAATTCAAACGTTAATAAAGTATTTAAATAATTATATTTTAAAGACTAAACTCTGAAACAAAAGAATTTTTGATTTATTTTAGAAATGAGTGTAACCTCTTTATAACGAACGAGACGCTACCAAAATTTCCTTCGTTATAACGAGGATTTATTATAAGAAGTATGACGTGTAAGATGATATTAATTGTCAAACATTAGTATTTGAACATTAATTATAATATCTATTATAGTACACTTGATTTTAAATCCATATTTCTAATAATATTGTTATTTTCCTGCATTTTTGATGACATTTAACTTTATCTCAAAAGAATAGCTATTCCTCTTTCTGTCAGATATTTCATTTATCAATTATTTTTAATTAAAAAAAGCATAATATAAATATCTGACTTATATATAACTTATATAGTATTTAATTATAGGAAATAATTTCTTGTTTTTCAGTTTTTAAAAAACCAAAAAATATTCATTCCTTATAAGAAAGCACTGTTTATATGATACGTTTAAGAAATATCTTTCGTTATATCGAGGTATTCGTTATAATAAGTACAATTTCTATGGTAAATGTCTATTTGGCCCCCATTCCTAACACTACCCTCGTTATAACGAGGTATTCGTTATATCGAGGTTACACTGTATATTACATAATTTCAATGAATTTCATCACTAATTTGATTATAATTTAAAAGATATTTCATTTTAAATATGAAAATAAATTATTCAAAATTTGTTGAGAAATGTGTTTATATTTTCTCCAGATTTTGATTTATTTTTTAAAGAATTATATTATTTTTCAAAACAAATTTTAAAATCAATAAATATTTTAAAAATTTTAATAATATTTTTTGGAAAAAAATAGTTTTTGTATAAAATAGAAATAGTTATTATAAAGAAATGTCCTAGTTTATCAATAAAAATGTGTTGAAAATGTAATGAAAAAGTGGTCTATTGCCTGTTTATCAGTGAAAGTATAAAATTTTCCATCAGACAAAAATCATATCAAAAAATATGTTTATATCTGAAAACTCATCTATCAATTTATAAAAATATAAAACTAATGTTTAACAAAATAAAGTCCACAGAGTGTGTCGGCTCAATCTCCTGATCACTGAGTGATAGTTGAAAGGTTATGAGTGTTATAGAACTAAACCATTATTTCCAATATAAACCCATTGATTAGATAAGAGAAATGACAAAAAAATTGTGACCAAAAATTCAAAGTTTATCTATTTTTATACCATATCTGTTAACTACATATCCTGTGCTCTCCGTTTCGTTGATAAGAAGTGCGAAAAAATTATGGTTTCCATCGGAAACCAATTCTATTGATTGTAGCGTTAAATAAGTATATACTATTTTTATGTGAACATGGTTAGTTTTCCTGCGTTTTATTATAAATAATCTTGCTCTAAAAGGACTTTAATATTATCCATGATTAATAGTAAATTAATAATAAATAGTAGTTTGTTTAATTCAAGTTGCATTTAATTTAGCAAGTTAATAATCAATGATATGATTTATGATAAACTGTAATAAAAGAGCGATTTGGATCAACTAGTTTGACATTTTGAACTATGAACAAGTAAACTCATTAATGTGATATTGACGTTCTAATTGAGTGATCCCTTGTAAGAATATCTATCAGAATTTGTTTAACATCTATTAATATATTGTTTATTAATAAATCGTTTTGACTGCAATCAAGACTTTCTTCAGTGAATAAAAACAAATTCTCTTCACTTCTTTTAAACAGTGATTGAGTTAAGACTGAGAGACGAATCATATATTTATTTAGATTCTCCGAGTCTTGTCTTCATAACTAAGAGATAGTTTTCAAGGCTAAAAACAAATGATATAAATATATATAAAATTGAATTTTTAATTAAAAACTAAAGTTTATTCAAACAGTTTTTTTATTTGTAATAAAAACTGAAATTTGATTTTTAAGTTGAGAGTCTTTGAGACACAATTTTATTTTAAAGTAAATATTTTGAATAATTTATATTATGATAAAAATTATATTCAACTGTTCCTGAATTATATCAACTCAATTATGGTTAAAAACGAAACACCCAGGAATAAAAGTCCCACCAAAACATCGACCAATTGTCAAGTACTCAGACGTACTAAAAGTATAACTGTTGCCAACGCCTATCGGGAAGAAAAAGTTCAAAGAGCTTTACAACCCGACAGACCGTAAGTCAAGTCATTGATTTATTAATAAAAACAAAAACTAGTATAATCATGCTTAAATATTATATATATCGTTTAAACAGGTTACAATTTTAGCTAGTTATAAAATAATTGAGTTAAGTACTTATAATTATTTGATTCTATAAAACCAAAAATTGCACCAAGAGTACAGTATTTTCTGTTTAATATTAACCAATGTTACAGTTTTATTACAAAAGGTCTAAGAGATAATTAATTTTATTATTATATAAATATTATAAATTGTAATAAACTATTTTTTCCTTATTCCTTTGATAGAGTGCATGAATGCAGGGATTCCCTGTTCAGTGCTTCGAGCAATTTCAAAAACTACAGAGGATTTCTAAACTTGGCATTAATTCTATTGGTATCTATTGTTTTAATCTATTTTTTTATGAATAGTCTTTTTTGATATATTCTATTATATCATAAAATAATTGATAATTAAATATCGCATTAAAACAATTAGTTTTTATTAATTCTAATCGCAATATAATATCGACTTAACCTTCAAATATATTTTTGAATTCACCCTCTTTTCAGATATTTCTTAAGAAATTATATAAGAATTTTAATCTTTTTTTGTCAATCAATTTTCAAACAAAGATGAGCACACATTTAGAAGGTTTGCAGGAATAAGTTAGAAATGCTTTGAATAATTTGATTTTTATTAAAAGACTATCTTGTTATTTAAAATATTAACCAAGGACAATTTAAATTGAGAAAATATGAGTATTTTTTTCTGAAAATTTGATGAAAACTATTCAAAATCAGTCTGAAAGCGATAAATCAAATTTTGATACTTTGAATGAATAATTTATAATTTTAATATTTTTGATAAACAAATAGAATAAAATTATCCCAAAAGTGAAGAACAATATCTTTTGGCAATTCCTCAAAAAACGAAATTATCAAATTGTACTGGTTTATTCATTATACATGTAAAGACAAATTGATGAGTAACATTCATAATTATATCTTGTAAAATTCCAGCGACAGACTTTTTAAAAATAACCACGTACAAATTATTATTTAATTCTTAACAAGCAAAAACTTCCTTTTCTTGGTCAAAATAAACATTGACAATTTCTATTTAAAAACTATTAAAATAAATTCAAATATTTTTCAAAAAAAAAGTTCGAAATTAACAAGTAAATTTTATTAAATACTTAAGAGCATGGAGATTAAATATAATATTGATAATTTTATAATTTTAAGGTTTATTATCAAGATAACTTTAGCTATGATTTCTAACAAAATTCATTTCAGGGTCTGTCCACTGGAAGGGTAGCCCTCGAAAATCTAATCAAATATGGAATTTTGGTGAATCCAAAGCAATTGGTTAACCTATTTCTGGGTCACACAAACATATGGCCCACACTTTTCACTCAATTCGCAGTCAATATATTTATAATACTTTCATTTCACATCGAAAAGTCATTATCAAAGGTATTGTTTAATAACTAATAAATGTTTCTAATTTGCAATCGGATAAAAGTACCTAAAAAAGTACCTTTTATGTTATATTTATAAATAAAATCATCTAGTTCATTAAAAAAATGATCCCTTTATTAATCATATATATGATTAATATTTCACCTTTCTTATACGCTATATCAGGATAAAATCTTTAATATATTAAAATATACTGACGGATGAAATAATGTTTTTAAAAATGTTAAAAATTAATCGAATAAACTTTAATAAGTTCTAAATTTTCAGCATTTTATCTGGGTATACTTTTTATTAGATTATATTTTCAAGCGCTAGTTTTAAAAAGTCTTATACCTATTTCTAATCATAAACAGTGATCACAAAAAAATATAGCTTCCTCTATAAAATGCGGGTCAAAAACCTTGCTAATATATAGTTAATGTTAATAAACATAAACATTATTACCTTTTAGAAAACAGAAAAATAGTTTCTTTTAGATATAAAATAATAATCAAATGATATAATTGTCATAAAATATGATTAACTAAAGATTTTCTGTTTAGTTGTCTTGTCATGCTACTTTTATAGAATAAGATCACCTTTATATATATCAAAACTTACCAAGATTATATTATAGTCAGAAGTAAGCGAATCCAGAGCTCTTCGCTATCAAATGGTAAATTTGGGTTCACTAATCATATTCCCGGTCCTTATGGTGTTCACAATAGAAATCCATCCCATCAGTGCATCAATAGCTTGCACACTTTATAGCGGGATCTTTTTGAAGCTCATCTCTTATCATATGGTTAACCACTGGTGTAGGGATGCTCTCAAAAACAAAACCTACAATAAATTGAAAATTAGACGAAAAAGTAGTGACTATTTGACGGTTCCTAATGTCGAAACACTTCTTAATAACAATAATAATAATACAAAAACTGAGCAAAACTACAAAAATGGTTCGGTTAAGAACCAAACAAATGGTCACTGTTCAGCACCTATTGTTCAATACCCGGATAACTTAAATTATAAAGATTTATACTATTTTATGTTTGCGCCGACACTCAGTTATGAACTGAATTTTCCTCGCTCTGAACGGATCAGGAAAAGTGTTTTAATCAAACGACTCATTGAAATGGTTTGTCTTATAATAAGCTCTTAACCATAAAAAGGTTCCCTTTATTAATGTCCTTCACTTTATAAATGTTTAGATATTTTTAATACAATTGAACATGGCACTTATACAACAATGGATTGTTCCCACAATCAATAACTCATTGAAACCCCTCCAAGAGATGGATTACCCCCGAATGTTGGAAAGGCTACTCAAATTGGCTGTAAGAATAATTGAAGCAAGATAAATTTAACTAACAAATATTATAATAGTTACCTAATCATTTTATCTGGCTAATTTGGTTTTATTGGTATTTCCATTCGACTCTTAACTTTATGGCAGAACTATTAAGGTTTGGGGACAGACAGTTCTACCGGGACTGGTGGAACTCGGAATCGGTTGAGTATTTCTGGAAGAACTGGAACATACCTGTTCACAATTGGGCCGTACGCCATGTATTTAAGCCCCTTTTGAATCAGGGCTACTCTAAACTACAAGTGACGACATTCGTGTTTCTGGTGTCCGCCTTTTTTCACGAGTATTTGGTGTCTGTGCCGTTGAAAATGTTCGGTTATTGGGCTTTCTTTGGAATGTTGTTCCAAGTACCATTTGCAATTATAGTTCACAGTTGTCTTAATGGTGCGGCCGCTAACACAGCCGTATGGATATCGTTGATCATCGGTCAGCCTCTTTGTATACTCGCCTGTTATCACGACTATTATGTCATTCATCACGTCATCTATTAATTGATTCCATCAAAAGACTGAAACTTTTATTTTACTGTTTTTTTATATCGAAATTATCGATAGTTTTGTCGAATAAAATATTAATTTTGTTTTCATTTGATTTAAAATTTAAATGAAGTGATTATATAATCCGATAAAATCATCTGATAATCCATTAACTATTGTAGAAACTATGGTAACTATCCTAGCTCAATTCATTAAGACGCACACTATTTTTAACTATTAAAACATTTTTAATAAAAAAAACCAAAGATTAAACTTATTTTGGAAAGTTTGTCATTTTTATCAAGTTTAACATTTATGTTATTATCAAGATACTTTAAACTTATACAAGATTCATATTTATTAAATATTGAATAGTCAACTTGCTATATTTCCATATAGGACAAAAAAAGTTCAAAGTTTCAAATAAAACGCTAATAGTTTAAATTTTTATAAAGAGAAAAAATAACCTTGATGATTTAGCAAAGTATTATACAAAAAAAATTAAAACATGAAAAAGTAACTTGCTAAATAACATCTAATAATATTAAACAAATTAGTCTTTAAAAATTCTCATCAGTTACTCATAATTGTAAGATGAGCAAGGTGGTCATTAGATAAAAACATGGCTCATATTGACATTTATATCGTAGAAATCGTAAAATCATGAACTCTATGGAAACGTCGGTACAAAAGTTCTGTTGAAACGACTTCTAATCAGAAGCGAACACTTCAAGTAATTCACGACTTAAAACGAAACGATTATTATTTTCTATAATTTTTTTGTATTTAATCAACGAATGAAAAGATTATTCACCGAAAAAAAAAGATAACACGAGTATAGAGAAGAGCAAAAAAAAGTCAGACATTCTAATCAAGATTTGAACTTTTCTTCTAATTCATAGTTCAGTTTATTATTAAACTGTTTTTAAACTTAAGTAAAACATAAGTAATCATAATCTTGTTATTCTTGTTGTGGACAATTGCCTCAATTAATATTCACATTTTGTTTATTTTGTTTATTTTGTTTATTTTGAAAACAATTCTACTTGTTTATTATTTATTTATATGACCTGTTCAATATGGAGGACAGAACATTTCTTCAACAGTTGTGGTTAGCACTGCATTTTTTCCCATTTTTAGGTCCGGCCCGTTATGCCATTGAGGCTATACTGGCATACCTTTACGGCGATGAGAAGAAGGCCAGAGAGAAAGGCATCACTTCAACAATAAATGGTTTAATTGATTTGTTAGTGTTATCCCTATTCTTGTTGTCGGCCGCACACATCGCTATTGAGTGCGAGAAAAGCGATAATTTGAGGGCAATTAAACCATTGCTTACAACCGGTGTTGTGGTGGCAGTCGTTTCCATTTTAGTTAGTCTTAAGATTATAGCCGAACAAATATCCAGATCTGTTGTTGAAAAGGTATGTGTTATATACCACATTTTTATTATAATTCTCTTACCTAGATTCTTTTTTAGAAACTATATCTGACATAATTATATGGTTTTTTTTACTTTCTTTTCTAATCACCTTGATTCATTTTCATATCTAAAGGAAAATCACTCTTAATGATTAATTAAATAACTCTGTTTATCTTGGTATATTTAATTTGCAAAAATTACGATTAAAAGTATAGTAAATAAATGTTTATGTTAAGAACCTGGTCTTTTATTATTAGTTTACAAAATTCATTGACAAAATGATTAAATACTTTGTGTGTTAATTTGTGTTATGGTTTCATTGTTTATCAGTTATTGTGAGGTAAACTTTACCTGACAATAGTTTGTTTACTAAATCAATAGTTAACAAAAACGTTTCGGGAGTTTATATATATATTTTAGTACAAACTTTAGTTAGTTATCAAACCATTAAACTATGTTTAATAACTTTTTAATAAAACAAATTAAGAACTAGGTTATATACTTAATGATCAAGAACATATGATTAGATTATTGATATAATTATAGGTACTGACAGTGAACAGTGCGAGCAGTGCTGTCATCAATTCAGTGACGATAACCTCCTCTGGAATCGAAGCGGTAGTCGAGACCATAAACGAGGCGACGAACATAACCACCACTAAAGTGAAGTCCAGCTATAATTCAGCGACAAATGCTGTTCACAAAGTTATAAATGCGCCCAAAACTACCAAAAGACTGATTGGGAGACACACCCGACAAATATTGGACAGAATAAAGACATCTCTATTTTATATGATCAGAGTTTTATTCAAATCTATTAAAAAACTAATCAAACATTTTATTATTTTAATTATATTTTTGATTCAAACGGCGACTAAAGTTTTCATGTATTTCGTTGGCAAACATTTACCATATTTTCGTACTTTTTCTGCCTTTCGTTTAGTAGAGAATCTGTTATTAATTATTGTTTTAAGAATTGAAAACATTTTTAACTCTTTTAATATAAAAATTAAAATATTATAAGTTTTAGCCTTACGTTATCATTAATTATGACCTTGGTTATTCTTTTATTCAAATTATACAAATTTTAATGAATTTATAAAAATTTAGGAATAGTTTAGGAAAATATGTGTCAAATGAATTGTTGATCGATAGTGTGTTTAAACACATGTTTTTTGACTCATTTTTAATTGACTCAGTTCTTAGTAATTGTATTTGAGTGGAGGACAAATTTGATGTCATATGACATGACTCATATCTTGGTTAAGATATTTTAGTTTTAAATATAAGAATAATACCAAATGATAACAATTAAATGTCAAGTTGTTTATCCTTTCAAATAAATGTACTTGAACACAAGATGTTTATCTATTTTTTTTTAAATATGATAAAAATATTGTACCTGATGTCTTTTTTGAAGAGATATCAAGTACATATTATTTTTAAATGAGTTTTTATAACTTAAATCTCAAAATTTAAAGTTAAGACATATAACTGTTTAAAAAGACCACGATATTAATCAAAGAATAATTTGTGAATAATATAACAATTTATATCATAAAAGCATTTATTTAATTGAAACTTCACTTAATTAAATTTCTGACAAATTTTATGGTTTAATCAATAATTGAGTCAATAATTGAAACAATTAATGTCCGCAACCCTTTCCACAGTCGTGGACGTCTTCGTATTGTTTCTGGAAGGCAACCAATTGGAAGTTGACTCTACCTCTGAACAACTCTTTCAACTCATTCTCCAATTCAGGGGTCACTTCTTTAGCCCTTTCATCGATCAAAGCCTTAATGACAGCCAGAATTTGGTCGGAACCCATTGTTTGGAACGTCAATAGTTTTTCCAAATCGCTTTCCTTATATTTTGGATTCGAGACTAAGTATTTGTGAACATTACTGGGAATGACATATCTGGCCAGTGATCCAACCAGAATCTGTATCACTGAACCCTTGTCTAGAGTTTCGGCCACTCTTTTTTGAAATTCTGCCAACTGTGGTCGGGGTGGAGCTGACATCACTTCATCGGGAATGGGTCCCACAAGTGCTTTGAGGTCTTCCAAGAATTTAGCTGATCTTGTTGGATATTCAGCACTTACTTTATCAAAGAATTCCTTTTCATCTGCGGTGAGGGGCAGTTCAGATGCTCTCTTAAAGAACTTCTCTGACATCGAGGAAACATCAGTCAAATTCTTGTAAATTCTTTGGGCAACGGATCGGTTCTTTTCGCAGAGATCTCCAGTCATCAGAAGTTTCTGAACCAAATCTAATTCATAGATCTTTTCAAAGAGATCTTTGGATGAGTCGATGATTCGGTCACTCAAATTGGCTGACATTCTGTTGAATAAATAATTAATAATAAGTTATTAGACATATGTTTGAATATACTTTTAAAAGAAATGAGAGTTAGTTCCTCTTTTGGTCTACTCTTAAACAAGTGTTCAAATAAAATGAATTCCAAAATTATTTGAACAAAAGCTCGACTTAAATACCAGAAACAGTTTGAAGTTTTGGAGTTTGAATTATTGCATTCCTGATAACAACTAATCAAACAGTGATTATAATATGAAATACTAATATAATAGCATTTATTCACAATTGTTTTACTGGAAAGTTCCTATAAAAACTAATTAAATGATAATTAGCAAGGTTATTTCTAGTGAGCAAAGAGTTCTTTCATTTAAACTATTGATTAAAGTTTTATTATTTATTTTATTGTCTTTGAATTTATTGAATAAATTAATTCATAAAATCATTTGTTAAACATTTGTATAATTAATTATGTTATTAGAAAGTTATCCAGGTTTATTTAGAAAACCAGAATAAAACCTGAAGATATGAGTCATTCTTTTAAACATTGAATAAAACATTTGAAACTTTTGATAAGTCTGTTATATATTTGTTATTTAATTTTCAATTAATTATGTAATATATAATTAGATAAGTCACCCATACATTGTGCTAAGAGGTGTCACAAACAATTGTATTCAAAGGTGAAGAGGACTGAGCAAGATAAGATAAACCCTTTTTGATAATTTTGAAAAAAATAATGATAATTATATGAAGTGTTAATAGATTTATGATTATTAAAAGATTACTTATATTTTTAAATGAAGTGATTATTAATTTGTATCAAAACCTTATTTTCTATGTAATCAAAAAATTATCAAAACTTTAAATCTGTTTAAATAAATTGCGATAAAATTTAAATAACATTATTTCGTGAGAATTTTTAGTACAAAAGATGAAACTGTTTTTGAACACATTAATCATTTATATAAAATAATAACAAGGTTATTTATGAAAATTACAATTAAGAGATTAAATTTAATCAAGATTATATATTAATATGAGAAAAAGGAAAGCAATTTTGTTGAGATTATGTAAAAATATGTTTTCATAAAATATGGAAAGAATTTTAAACAAAAACTACTTTAATTTCAGTTAAATTTTATATTTTTTTATGAATATTATTACTAATTATTCACTAAAATTTATATAACTTATATATCATTTTATAAATTTTATTCAAAATAAAATTCAAATCATTGATTCATTAAATTTAATAAATGTTTATATTTTTGAAGTTTATAATAATAATTAATTTATAATAAATTATAACCAATTAAAATAGCATAAGAAGTTTATTTAGAAAATTCCTTTAAATATTTCAGATAAAAAGATATAATTAAAAGAATGCATATAAACAACAAATCATTGATTTAATTAAAAATTTAGACGAATTCAAAGTGCATTTAAACACAAATTTAAATGTCTTCGTATTCTTTCTGACAGAAAATTAACTCGAATTTCACTTTATTTTTGAGGAATAGAGTCAACTCAGACTCCAATTCTGGATTCACTTCATTGGCTCTATTATCGATGAAAGCCTTAATAGAATCCAAGGCCTGTTCGCAACCCATTCCTTGAAAAGTCATTAGTTTTGCCAAATTGTTGTCCTTATAGTTTGGATTCGCCGTTAAATACTTATAAATATTGATTGGAATCAAATAGTCGGCCACTGATGAGACCAAAAGATGAATGACAGAACCCTTTTCCAACAGATCGGACATCATTTTCTTATACTCATTTAATAGTGGTCGGGGCGGAGCAGACATAAACTCATCAGGAACGGGTCCGACCGCTTCTTTGAGTTGATCCAAATACTTGATCCAAATGGGCGGATATTCGGTTTTCATTTTCTCGAAGCAGACCTTTTCTTCTGTATTGAGAGGAAGTTCAGTACATTTAGTGTAGTACTTCTCCGTCATATCTGACATATCATTTAAATTCTTGTAAACTCTTTGGGCAACGGATCGGTTCCTTCCGCTGAGATCTCCGGTCATCAGAATCTTCTGAACCAAATCTAATTCGTTTATCTTCTGTAAGTCATCTTTGGATGAGTCGATGAGTCGATCACTCAAATTGGCTGCCATTCTATTCAGTGTTAATTAATAACTGATTAGTAGTTCTTTACTGATAGAAAGTTATGGATTAAATGGTTGTAAAGAGTGAGAAAGAGGTCTCTTTGAAGTATTTCTAAACAGTTGTTTAAATAAAACTAATTTCAGAATTATTTGAACAAAAGTATTGACTCAAATACTACCTTTTGGTACAAGAATTCCAAGGATTTCATTACTGACAACAACTAATCAAATAGTGAATCATTGAATGAAATTTAGTCTAATTGTCTCTATTCAAAATAATACCAAGGTTATACAAAATACAACTTTTATTTGTTTTGTTTACTTTTTTTCAATAGAATTATTAAATTATAATTAGCATGGTCATTTATATGCCATTTTAGGAGAAATAATGCTATTTTAGTCTTAATTATAATAAAAGACATATTTATTCAAAACAAATAATTTATCGATTAATACATTTTTAAATTGAGTTTATGGATATCTTCGGATAACGTCCCAAAGGAAGTCCATATGTTTGGCCACATTTGTGAAACCACCTTTTCCGACCTGTTCTAAAATACATCGGAGAGTTTCGTTCTGCCACCGATTGGCCAATTTAGCTGCCACTCCAATGAGAACGGCTCTGCCCTCATTCTCTTCAAAGTATTGAAGTAAACCCCCGCCAGAGTCACCCTTTTATTAAAAGATATTATTTATATAATTAACACATAATTGACATTTGCTTACAAAACAGATCCTTTCCTCTTGATCTTCGGGACCCGTTAACATTTGTCTATTAGGTTCTTCATAATTAACAGGAAAGTTTGCTCTGCGTAAGAACCAAGGTCCGTAATTTCCGTGAATCAGTCCGAAGCCAAAAAACGATGCGTTTTGAAATTCATTTGAAACATTGAACTCAAGTTCACTCATTTGAGGTCTTACTTCAGTTTGGGGCAGACATATAGGGTTTATGAGATAATGCTTATTGTATGGATTGACTTCTGGTGAATCCCAATACGTAAAGTTTATGGGTTCAGACAGAACCGCAATTGCGATATCGTGATAGAAACCAGGTGGGAAACCTATCCCATGAAAGGAATTTGGGAACTCATTGAATATTTGAGTATTTGCCACTAAAGTTCTTTGAAGGGGTCCTTTCCACCATCGATTACTACCAAGATGAATTTCTTGATACGGAATCAGATCACGTCTTAAGAGTGAAAAATGTTAATTAAAGTAATCAATGAAATCAATGATTACTGAATGCAATGCGAGGCATATATAATGTGTCGGTGAGAAACCAAAGAACCGGTACATTTACGTTGCATATAAGCGAATTTTCCCCCAATAAAGTAATAATCGCCAACTGGTCCCGTACCGTTTGCATACTTATAATACTTGGGTGCAGTGAAATGAACTGCCCAAGGTGCTTCTCTGTAATAAGCTTTTCTTCCGCCAACCACTCTATTCGATGGTTGATGTGTTTGATTTGTGTCCATGACTTCAATGTGAGGTTTAAATGCCATCATTTCATCGCTTCTGTCGACACATTTGGACTCATATTTGATATTCTGTTGATGTAATCGATAGCGATATCCACATCTCTTTAACACTTCTTCAGGAAGTAAAGGAGCGGTCAAATTGGGTTTATATAACAACTCTTCGCTAAACACTGAAATAAAAAGTGTTAATAATTTAAATATTAATTAATTATTTAATAATAATTACAGAATAAACCGATAAAAGGGACTAAAAAACAAATTAAAAGTCTTTCACTCATTTTGAGACAGAATTCAATAAAAATTATTTTAATTTGAAATAAAAATGAATTCTAAAACGAAAAACATTTTTATTAAAATGAAGGACTTTTCGCGCGAAACAAATGTTAATATAATTGGAGAAAAAAGTTCCTTATTGTTGAACGCGCTCTTAATAGTGATCACTGAATGAAATGAGTGTTGAGAAGATGTGGTCATTTTGAAACATAAGTTTCATAAATATTTTTTCTAATTTGGGTCTAAACAAAAAACATCTAAAATTTTAATACAAATTCAAAATTTAGAACAGAATTAGATTTATTTGAGGTTAAGATTTGTCTAATTATTGTTAATAATTGAAAACAATATTTTGTTATAAAACTTCATTTTATTTTTAATTAAAGACTCATAAAAATTGATTTATAGTTCAGGAATAGTTTATTTGTCAAACATTTAATTAAATCAAAATTTGATTAATTTTTTGTTAAAATAAAGTTAATTACAAGAAATTTGTTGAATTTAATTAAAAGACAAACCGTGAGACGATTGCCATTAATTAATCATTTGTTAGCTTTAACTCATTCGCTATAAATAGGGTTAAAGTCAGGCTCTTCAGCGCTCAGTCCTGTAAACCAGTCAGGAATGAAGTGATTGGCTGCGAGTCGTGTACTTTTCACACAATTATCGCTTTTATTAAACCACACTTTAAACACTTCCAAATCTGAAGAGTCTTCAAGAATTTCTTTGATGTAAATCAGGAATCGATTGACAAAATCAAACGACTTTTCAATACTCCATCTGAAAGACGACATTTGAGGCAAATCTTCGACTTTGAGTTTGTGGACACTTCTCAGAACCTTTTCACTATTGATGAGTCCAATGACAATGTATTCGATGTCAGCCACAACACAGTGTGACCACCAATTGAATAGCTTTCGCCCGAAGTCCAGATCTTTAGCGCATTTAATCTCGTATTGATTTCCCTCGTCATCGATGGCATCCAATTCAGACATTAGTACCAATCGATGATTGCCTTAAGACAAATGATAAGAAAATATACAATTATTACTCAAATCCATTTCAATACCGATTTGTCTCTCATAACAACTGAAGAACTTTTCGTATTCATTCACCACTTCTTCTTCATTGGACCGACTTTTATGTCGAGTCATTATTTGCGTCATTTTTGATGCAAAAAAAGCATTTTTATCGGCCGGGGCTTCACTTTGAGTGCCTTTTTGTCTATCAGTGCCTCCAAAGTGTCCGCTAGTCTTACGAATCTTATTCATGAAAATACAATCATTGAATTTAGTGACTAAAAGACTCCACGACTCAAATCGATTCGGAGTTGACATCAAAGAAGTAAAGAGTCCGCCAAATGCTATGAACTGCGGCGAAGACTTTGAATTATTGTCGAGACCTCCGTATCGTTTGATCCAATTCAAGAAATATCTCCACTTAAGACCTTTATAGCTCTTATAGTCTCTTATAAGCGATGACTTCTCAAACCCTTTGAAGAGATTTTTAGATTAGTTTCACTCAATTAATACAAACCATCCATTAAATTGATGCCCATTTTGGGGATTAACTCCAAATCAATCCATTCTTTGATTAGGTTTGGCTGACAATCATTTTCTTTATATTCTTGATTACCATTAATACGAAAAGATCCCAATTTGTTGTACAAACAGAAGCCATTGATATTCGAGTCAATCGGGTCTTCATTTGTTCCCTTTGACCACAAATATAGCACTTTTGGTCTGACTCTAACTTCGGTTACAGAACCCATTTGAGGTGAAGGATCTTCGACAGTCCAGTCCTCCATTTGTTTGACCACTTCTTTAATTAAATTATTGGCAAAAATAAGACAAAAGACAAAACGATGACAAATAACGGATATTCTTCTGTTCAGAAACAATGTTACCATTCATTGTATTTTATGAAAAGGGGTTTAACTCTAATAATTTTGGAGAGTTTTTGGTAGAAAACACTTTTTGTAAAATCTTTTGACTTAAAGTATGAAAAGTGATTGTGTGGCCATAGAGTGACCATAGAGTGACCATAGCGTGACAATAGAGTGACCATAGAGTGACCACTATTAGTCCTACTTTATTATTAAGTATTTTACTTGATTTGGTCTAATCTGACAGTCCTTCACATTAGTAATGATAATATGAAAAAGTATTTTATTTTGTAAAATGAAAAATTGATTTTATTTGAAATACATTTATTGAAATCTAAATATTAAAGAACTATAAATAAGTGTATAAATATAATGAGTAAAAGTCATCGATTAAAACAAAAGTTTTAATTTAGAAATAGAGTTCGGTTTGAGTTGAGTCAAGAATTGAAGTAAAGTGACTCTTAATTGATCTACAATGTTTATAAAATTTGGTTTGAACTGTATTTATTTGTAAATAATTGATGTGCTTGATAACTACTTGATTTGATCTGACTTTAGTTCTAATTTAAATTCAGAGCTTTTAGGAACTTAAAGTGTGGGCTTCAAAATATCAACAATAATTGATAGTCATTGGTCAGCATCTTTCTATAATAAGGTTTGATCATGATACAACGTATACTCAAGGTGAAATATTTGGATTGACTAATTATTAAAGGGTTTATTTTTCAATAAACTTGGTTATATTATTTAGGAATGAGAAAAAATAGCCTGAAATAAGCCTGAAATTGGCATAAAATTCCGAATGGAATTTCTAATACATAATGTATATCCTTTAATATTAAGTTTACTTTTGGCGCCTTTAAAAAATTTAAATGAATCTTGCAATTGTAATTAAAACCTGGTTTTCACTTTGAATGCCGTCAGAAGTGAGTCATTTGATGATCAAAACATTAATTACAGTTAACTTCAGATAATTTTAACAAAAATTAGTTTCCTTTATAATATCGATTAGTTAACTATTGATTGAAAGTAATTTTTTTCAAACAAAAACTTTTTTTTATATAAAAAAAGTGAAATTAACTGAATTTTGATTAAAATAAATGTTTAAAAATTAAATTTATATATAATTTCTTAATTCCATTTATTAATTTTGAAAATATTTTCTAAAAATAATTTTTTATCTCAAATTTATTATATGTTTTGTCAAACATTTTCATTAAAAATGTGTTTTCAATAAATGGATTTTAATTTATTTTAAAAAAGTTTATTTAAGTCTTATTTTAGTTTTAATAGTATTTTTAAAATTATATTTTTGAAAACATTTTGAATACATTTCAACACATTTTGATTAAACATATATTTTATTAAAACTTTTAACTTAAGACAAATGATTAGTTAAAATAATTGATAGTATTTCAACTTAAAGTCTATTGAAATGGGTTTTAGGTTTGAACTATCGATTATAGTTAAAACTATCCGTATTGAATACTATCTATAATTACGTCGATTGTAATTAAATAGTGAAATCTTAAAAAAAGTTTAATTAAAATGAGTGTTGAGTTCAGTTTGTTTTCAAACATTCATTTCTAATGAAAAGTTTATTTGATTTCAGTGAAAATGAAATTCAATTCAATTCTAATGTATATTCAATTGATTTTACTCTTATTTCTCATATCTTTATTGTCGGCCAAAGAAGTGGTCAAAAGAGAGACATCGAGTCCGGCTTCAGTTGTTGTGAATATCCGTCACCACGTATTGGATTCCTGTAATCTACGGAACGGTTCGTGTGAGCACTGCATTCGTCACACCAATTGTTACTACTGTTCTTATGATAAATCATGTCATCACTACCGAAGAAGTAGCCATCGATGGCGCCAAAAGTGCCGACGTCTCAGCGAAATGTATTGGGACACCTGTGCTCTCAGTGTCCAAACCATAGCCATTATCTCTATATCTATAATTGTGGCGCTAATTGTTGGCGGTTTGATCTGCTTTCTTGCGATGTGTAGTTCGTGGGACAGATGTCGTAGTCGTTCCCGTCATCTACAGGACGAACAACAATGGAGACAAAGACAGGACAGAACTCTTCAAGAAATGACTGAACGACAAAATAAAAAAAACTTTTTAAATGATTTCCGCGTCAAATATATTAAAAACAATACGACACAACTCTCTTCCACTCAATCAACCAATAATTCGGATCAAAAATATAACAGATTTTATTAGTACTAAACCTATTGATACATCAATTGACAATTAATTCCCTTTCCTCGCATTCTATACTTTTTTAGTTCCTTTACTTTTATTTTATTTTTGTCTCATTTTTTTTAAAAAGAATTTCTTATATTTTTTAATCGACTTTAGTTTTAATTATTATTTATTAATATTTAAGTGTGAGATATGAAAACCATATGTTTAATCATAAAATGAGTATTAGTTAAAATCAATTGACTTTTAATAATTAATTATGAAACCCTATATCCCTTTCTCTTGTCTACACTTTAATGAATAAATTCTTGGATTTGAAATGAAAACTTTTAGTACTTTTAATCAAAGATTAATCTATAATTTTAATTTTATGTCAAATAAGAACCTGTGTTATAGTCTCTGAGATCAGGTGAGGGTTTAATTTCAAGAGTAGAGTTCAAAGTTTAATACTTAACTCTTTCACAGATTTTAAGAGTCGTGTGAAAAATATTTGAATTTAAAAGATCTGAACCAATCATTTGGTACGTAATATAACTTGGATTCACTAAAACTTTTAACTAGTTCACCCTAATTTGAGCTAGTTAGGTACTTTTTTAAAATATGGTTCTTTTTATTTATTAAAATTTTTGTTAAATAAAAGTTTATTAAGAAATTGTAGTTAAAGTTATCAATAAAATGATTGTTTTGCACTTTTGTCTGATTCGTACCGAATGTATGAGTTATCAAAAGATATCAAAATCTAATCAATAAATAAAATTCATTAAAATGTGGTCTTATCTCTGATTATATTAAGAATGGGTTCACAAATATATTCTTGTAATTCAAGAGTTAAGAAGAAAATACTTTAGAAAATGCTTTTATCAGAGAATGGTTTTCGCAATGAACTCAACTCAGGCACAGACATTTGGCGCCCTTTCCGTGAATTACAAGTTTTGCTAAATATTTGAAATGTTTTTATTTTTAGAAATATATGGCTTTAAATTCTAATAATCAGAGAATTAATTTATTCATTAGTTTTGTTATCAAAGTTTTAATTAAGTCTTTTTTGAAATATTCGGGGAATTCTTGGAATTTGACTTCGAATCAAATAAATAACAATTTTTTAATCTTAAAATTCCTTTTAATCGAAAAATTTCCACTAATTTGACAGAAAATTTCTTTTAGAGATAAAAAATATAACATTAAAATCAATTTATGGCTAAAAATCTGTTAATAAAAACTGAAAGGAGTTTCGACTGTAAACCAAAGAATTTTTTGGAAAAACCAGAAATAAATTTCAAATAAAAAATTAGTAAAAACTATTCAAAATAAAAAAGTTTTGACCGAATTTTTCCACAAATCTTTCTTTAATACAATATTCTAGACATAAATCAAAGCATTTCTACTGAAAACATTTGAGAAATTCCCACATATTCTGAGTTAAAATGTTGCCAAAAACAGGCCATAAATCGGTGGGTTTCCACCCATTGCATAACTGAGTGAAGGGCTTTCCCTTAAATGTTTTGTAAGAGTTAGGAATTCTGTTTCAAAAAAATGTATCCTTTCGTCAGATATTAAAATAAACTTTGAAAGTGTTTATATGGTGTGCAAGAATAGGCAAAAAGTTATGATTCACAACTTATGAAGATAAAAATAATAAGTTCATAAATGGAACGTGCTCAAATTCTCAATAAATATTTATTTATAAAAATCAATGTTTTTTCGTGTATTTAAGTCTATTTTTGGGTATAATTTCTAAAAAACATTAGTCATTGTTTTTACAAATTTTTGTGTTTATTCGTAAATATTTATTCCAATTTAATCATGGTTATTCTTATCTTTTTGACTTTAGTAAAAAAATGCACAAACATCAAATAAAATGCACAGGAATTTGTTATCAAGTCACTTTTAATAAAGTTTCATAATCTTTTGCTTATTTCTAATGATATGCATTATTGTAATCCCATTACTTTTATAAACTTTTTATATGCAGTAATTATTCATTTGTTTCAAAATCACATTTATATGGAATCAGAAAATTATCAAAAACTTTAAATTTGTTGAAATATTTTGAGATAATTTTAGTACAAAAGATCTAATGAAACGGTTTTTTTTTTTGAAGGAACACTATTTTGCATTTAATATATACCAAATATCAAGGTTATATCTAAAATTGACCAAGATCACATTAAAAGTTAAAAAAGTTAGGAATTTTTTAGATTAAATAAGAAAAAACATGTTTTCAGTCAAAATGGAAAGAGATTTAGATAAGAATGACTTCACTCACTTCTATAATTAATAAAACTTTTTATTCAAAAGTTTGATAGAATCAAATATAAAATTATAGATTATTAATAATATTATATATTTTGGATAAAACTATCGAAAGAAGAGTATTTACAGAATTTTTTCGACACTTTTATCAGATTTTCTTCAATTTTATAACGAAATTATCATTTATTCTAAACTCAATTCTCTTGTAATACAAGAGTCGGACCAATTTGTAGCGTTTCTTCATTTATGACAATTTTTTCGGTAATTTATCAAAAACTGAGAGTTTTGGGAGAAAAATGTCGATTCCGTTCTGTGATATTTTCAGTCAATAAATTACTTAGACTTAAATGAGTTAATCCATTGAAGTCTTTGAATAACTCAAATAAAAATAAATGAGATTTCATTGTAAAGACAAGTGGAGTCAAGTCTAGTCTCCAATTGATCGGATAGTCTGGTGTCGGCGTCGTGGCTGTCAGTGCTCTGCCTGTGCTCTTCTATGAGAGACAGACGACTATTTAGTAAAAGCAAATAAAGATATTGTGTGCAAAACAAGTTGAGCTGAAGTGTGCAGAAGAGGACAGACTTATCTCAAATCATTATTCGAGTGCTTTTCAAACAGTTTGGACACAAAATTATTTTATGTTTTTTGCTTCAATTCTTAACAAACTTTTCATTTATTGAATTTTATATTTGAATTATTTTTTAAAGAATAACTATTCGTTTTATCAACTTTTTTGTATATTTCAGTAATTTTTAAGTTTTTATTTTGAAAGTAATCTTCAAAACAAATAGTTTATTGAAAATCATCGCAAATATGCAAATATTAGTACTTTTGTTAACTTTAGTATTCATTGGTTTCCCCTCTATTGGTAAGATATCATCGATTTTATCCAAGTTTACAACTTTTCAATATTCTAACAACTTTTCAAACTTTTATCTAAAACTTATTCATTCAAAAACGTTATCAAAATTTGATTCATATTTATATCACATAAACTCTTAAAACTTTTGCAACTCTTCCTTAAACTTGGGTTAACTGTAATGTGAAAATAACCTTGCTAATTTTGTGTTGTTTGCTTATTCCACAGAATGCAATGAGAGTCAGTCAGAAACAAAAGAGTTGTCCACAAGAATACTTCGGTGGCGAATACTCCGTCAGAAAAGACACGAAAAGTTGAGAAAGTTTAGAACCAATTTTAATATCGTGGAAATGCCGGAACACATGCAAACCGATGCCATCGATTTCGCCTCTGAAGGACTCGAAAAGTTCGGCACAGATTATGATGAAGTGGCCGACCATATGTGCCGAATGATCCAAAAGAAATACCACGAATTCTGGTCATGTGTTGTGGGAAAAGACTTTGGATACTCTATCGAAGAGCCTGAGCCGGGCAAGTTTATGCTCTTCTACATTGGTAACATCAATAGGATCAGGGTCATGGCATTTGTGCCCAAAAGTCATTAGGATTTTAAGATTTAAAGAATTTTTTTTTGTAAATTAAGTTAAAAAAAACAATTATTTTATTAAAAACGCGCTTTTCGTGAGAAATGTTTGAACAAAACTTACAATAAGTTATTAATTTAAGATTAAATTAGATATTATTTATAAAATGATTATAGATTTTGTAAAATTACTAAAAGAAGTTTAAGTGGATTCAGTTTTAAGTAGAAATCATTTAACATTTATTTTATTTGTTTTTCGTTTCATTTTATTGTATATTAAATAAAAATAATTTTCTTAAATATTAATAAATAGTTTTACTTTTGATTAATCAATAGTTTTAACTAAAAACCACTTCTATTAAATTTATCGATATTTAAATGTAATTAATCTTTTAATCATTCAATAACTCTTTGTTAGTGTAATCTAGGTTTTAATAATCCATGTAAAATACAATACAAAATTTCTTATTAAAGTTTAACCGAATTTCAAATTAATTTATTGGTATAAGGGTATTTTTTTGTTTAAACCGAACTTGAATTATAAAGAGTCACAAATTATCATTTTAATAATACCATGGCGCTTAAAATTATCTTACTTATATGGAAATTGACCCATACCATTTCGTTTTTTATCGAGGTTATATTGTATTTGTTTATTTTCAGATGTTTTGTCTTATTTATTGATTGAATTTTTATTTAATTTTAAAATAAAGAAAACAAAAGTTTTATTAAAAACCGTTTATTTTTAGACCAAATAATTACAAATCAATTGAAATGAAATGAAAAGTAAATTAAATGTGAAAACAAGACATCAAATGAAAACACGTCTTGAGATTAATATTAAGAAGAAAATCAAACAAATTATTGACAAAAACTTCATTTTCATAAATGAAAAGAAAAAAAAATTAATGATAAAAACAAATTCAAACAAAAAGATATGGAAAACAACTTCCTATCAGTTCTTTGAGAATAATATAATAATAATAATAATAGTATTGAGAAATGGTTTAAGTCTCACAAATAGTTTATTAATGAGATTAGGCCTCAAATTATGGGTTATAAACACTTGAAGACTATTTTTTCCCTTAAAATATAATCTTAAATGTATTGATAACTAATATTGAGTACAAGTTGTACAAGTTCATTTTGTTAAAGAGTTAAGCTCAGGAAAAGTATATAATGATTATTCTCAAAGGTTTCCCACATTTTTAGTTGATTTAGTGATGTAGTTAACATGATCAATTTATGAATGTTCTAGTAACTAAGAATTAACTTTAAAAAAACAATTCAATTGAACTTTGCCTTTGTTACAATCATATTTAGCCTTGCTCAATCTTCATCAAAGATAAATTATAAGTAGGGTAGAAAAAATAAAAATAGCCAGGAATAGCTTTTTTTAATTTAAAAATGAGTGAAGTATTTTGTGATAAATATTTATCAATCAATTGTTGATTGTCTTATGTCGAGAAGAGTTGTATTTATTATTATTAATTATTATTATTATTAATAGTTATTATTACATCATTTTCTCACTTCCAGTCTTTCGGTGCAAAACAACAATGAATTCAAACAACAAAACTATTTCGAACATATTTCTGATGGATAGGTGCAAAAATCTGTGCAAAAAGAAATAAACAATTAATTTGAATTCAATTAAATGATCAAGTTACTCTATTAAGTTCATTGACCCAAGACTAACACACATATCCTATGAGTTAGTATCTTAAAATTGACCAGAATAATTGAAAATAATTGAAAATAATTAGAAAATAAATAACAAAAAGGTGTTTCCAATTAATTAAGAAAAGCGAAACTTATAAACAATTTTATGAAAAGAGAGCCGAACATTGATTTGTTGTTAATTCTCTTAAATAAACTTTAAATTCAAATCGTTTTTGGAAACTATGCGTCGATTAATCCCTTTTATTGTGAAAAGTGATCACTGAATAAGAGATTGAATTTAGAGTACATTGACTTATATTTAACGACAATAGCCTTTGGGAAGGGCTTATCTGGCGGACAGTCTACTGGTGGTCCCAATTAATGTGTGATCTGGATAATCCAAAGTCTAGATTTAATTGATGCAGGCATATTTTGATAAAACACTGTTCACGTATGCCATTCAACCGAAGTTGTTGCTAGATTATTGTTCAATAATTATTCTGGTCTCTTATTATAGCAATCAAACAAAGATAGAACATTTATCAAGGTTAAAGTTTGCATTAAATGGGTATTGACTTACTGTAGCCGCTAATACAGGGACAGGCATCCACGTATATGTCAGCCTTGACCTGTGCGTTAGAGCACTTCTCTCCTTTCACTGCTTTTGGCTGACAAGACCTCAGTTTTGTAGACCTGTCCAACAGACAACAGCCCGACTCACAGTCACGAGAATACGTACACATTTCGCCCAATTCTCGGTTTGTCTGTAAATGTCAAAGTTATTGTTTTAGCATGATCATCTTTCAAAATTAGTTATATTAATATTATTTTTTTTAAATGTTCGATAATTTTTTGGAATTTAATTTACATAAAGTTTATTATAGATATTATCAGATCATAGACTCCATAATATATAGTTATTTATGTAATTAATTTTATATAATTTATGACTAAAATTCTTATCACTGAATTAAATCAATGGATTCAATAAAAAAATTCTATAAAGTTATCCATTTAAGTAAATATAGACAAATAAATAATTTGGAGTCATAATATCTACTAGTAATCAGCAAGGTTATCTAATATTACATAAATGAAAGCTCTCATTTGAATAAATAAAGAATCCCACTAAAAGTTAACTTGATAAAAAAATCAATAACCAAATGTGTAAATCGCTGTAAATTTTTCTAGTTCACTAAAACAGATCAAGGATACAAAAGAACCAAGATCTCAATAAACTAATTTTCTGAAAGTAAATTCAATTCGTTCCCTATGACCTGAACAAGATGATTGTTCTTGTAAAATTATGTAAATCAAGATTACAAAAAAAGCAAGACAAAGCCAATTGTGTTGAACAGATCAAATGAAAAGTTATCTCACTCTTCTGGGTGGTTCATCAATAGGTTTCTGCATCATATCATCGCCCCAGTCTTCTTCTTGAACTGTTATCCAACGGGCCTTCGCTTGTTTGAGGTCCGAATCCTTAAACTTATAGTCCTTTTTATTGTATGGCTTTCGCGCATATTCTGCCCCAACCGATACGACACAAATAAATACAAAAGTAAGTGCCAAGATATTCATGTTTTCTTCAATAATTAACTTGATTATTAACTAGATTAAGATTTGAATATGAACAATTTAAGTTTTGTTAAAACAATACTAATATTATTGGAAGAGTTTGAAGAGAAAAATGGCCACAAATTGTTACGAAAATACAACAACAGATAATAAATTTGATTTTGAAGTAAAACTAGTCATCAACTCATAGGACAACCTCTTCGTTAGAGTGGCTTTTCTTCTGAAGAGACGTCACTCTCGCTCTCTATCCTGAAAAACGAGTAAATGGGTGTTCAATTAAAAGAAGGTCATTAGACTACAGACCTGAAGCCAGTCTTCTGAGCTCAGCATATCTTTGTTGAGAACCGGATTCTTCTTTTTCTCTAATCGTTTCATAAATATATTCTTCTCATTATATTCGGCTGAAAATTATTAATACATTGTATTTTAGTCGTGATTTTAAGCCTCGAATAGTTTTGTTTTTCAGCATCAGACAGACCAAGGGGTTAATGCTTTACATCCAAAACTAGATGGCCAAGTTTATTCTCGATCAAACAACTATGTAATCGTGTTTTTCGGCAATTGTTTCAGTGGAATGTCTTTCAATTTTTTTCTTCAAATATTTCATAAATTTAGAGGTCAAAAGAATAAGGCCTATAAGTTGAACTAGGTAAAAATTGAAAATTAGGTAAAATTATTCGAAATATTTTAATTGTTTTACTTTTGTTCTGAATTTAGAAATATTTTCAGACAAACGTAACACTAATTGATGTCAAGAATTAAATAATAGTTTTGAAGGTTTTTTAAATGAAAAGTTGTTTTCATTGGTTTTAATATTTATTGAATTCAAAACTATTTAAGGCTTTTTTGAAAAAGTTTTTGTCACAAATTATTTTTATACTCTGAAAATGTCCTCATTTTATATAAATTTGTTTTAATAAAATCACATAAAAGTAATTATTATTATATTTATTCATTTATTAACTTTTTTGGAATTTTATTACTTTTAATAATACTTTTGGTATTATTCAAAGTAAGGAATGAAAACATTCCAAACCACCTTGCTTATATCAATGTTAATGAGTGTTTAATCCAAAAATCTCATTGTTTAAGACTAAGAGTTGGGAAAAACCACTTAATCACTACAATATGAAATTTAAAGAATGAAATTGTTATTAGAAATTGTCATAAAATTATTTTAGGGATTAATAATGAATATGATCAATGATTCATCATGCAACTTATATTAAAATTAAAGATATATTTAAACATATAATAAAATAATTCGGTTAATAAGGATATTCTCAAATAAATTTACTTTAAGTTCAATGAAGGCATTTTAAATATAGAGGAGTATTAAAAAATGAGATTCAATATTGAGTTATAATTTGGGAAAAATATTTGAAAATATAGTTTTCATTATTTGATATAAATTAAAATCAAAACTTTGAAACAGAATATTCTGATAAAAGCCGACATCTGTTGGAATAACTTTTAATTTTAAAAGAATTATACAAAATATTAAATTTTATATAAATTCTATGATTTAATTAAATTAAAAATGTTTCGAAAAAAAGAGGAAACAAAAATTAAAACTAAAATTGAAGATTTAATCAAAAATCAGTGAAAACTCAATAATTACAATAAAAAATGACTCGGTTTTGACTCCTAACTAATAATAAAAATTGTTTTCCCTGAGATATTCCTCATATATGATAACGATTTGGTGGTAAAACATTTTGAAATAATCCAAAACCGTGTATGAGTCATATGGGGATGGATACGCTTCTTGACCTGGATTCTCATTAATGACAGAATCGATAGCTTGATTCAAAACTGCCATGTTTTTGGTCCATGCACTATAGTTTTCTCGCATATATGTTAACAAAAGCTTAATACGATTGAAATAATGAATCTGAGTGTTACGAGCATACAATGTATTCAATTGTTGTGCCCACTGGGGGTGTGAGTCAAACCATAGAAACATAGTTGAATCAAATTCCAGTATCCTTACCACTTTCCTGTCATTGATTCTCGTTGGAATGACAATACTTCGGATGATGTCCATAACAGTGGGCAGGAAATCAAATTGCATCATAGCATCTCTCGGGATAGGTAGTCTACCGAATTGACTATGATTGGATTTCAATTGTATCATTCTATTTGATGGCCCATGATATGGTTCCAATTCGTCCGGATATTTCAGACCCTGTGGGTGAGGAGGTGGGCGAAAGACTCCGGAAGATGTGCCTGGTATATCTGCCAACCAATCCCGATAACCAGTTGTCTGACTGTCTTGGAAGCCAATATAAGCGATTTGCTTGTTGTTGAGCAAATCTTCCAACCAATCAATCGCTATGACATAAATCATTTGAGCCCAACCAATCAATCGCTGTGAATATTCAGGATTAGTCTCTTGATATTGTGGAACGTGTCGCATGACCTGATCTGCGATTTTGCATATTTCGTCACAATAACCACAAATACCTTTCTCTTGTTCCAACCACTTCAAGTCTTTGATCCAAGCTTTATGTGAATCACGCCAGCTATCCCTTCGGTCATTCTGTTCGCCGACCCTAAGAAATTCCTGATCATTGGATTCTGCTTGTGGATCCATTGCCAACATTAATATCATGTCAACATTAGGCAAAAATTGTAGCACTCCATCAAATTTAACCCCTTGAATAGTTTTTCCCTTTGCCAACAAACTTTTAAGTAAATTGAAATGTTTCTTGCGTCTTTTACAATCTAGATCAGATTGATCTAGTTCAAGGCCAACTTCAGGAGCAACTTCAGGAGCAACTTCAGGGGCAACCATTTGAGAAGTTGTCACTTCTGAGGGAACTTCAGTTTCAGTTGGAGTCAAACTGATTCCAGACCTCGTTTGCATCCACTCAATTGCGGTGTCATAGATATCATACGCTTTCTCTTGTAATCTTTCGACTAATCCATTGATTATGTCTGGTTTAGTCGAAGTTTGACCAATGATTTTCTTGTTCTGTGCCCAATCAACTATATCTCCGACAAGTCCTCTCATTTCAGATATTTTGATGAGTTTGTCGGCCAAAGAACGCAATTTCTCACAATAAGATCGCACTATTCCGGGATAATTCAAATCCTTCACATTCTGTGACCAATAATTGTAATCCCGCCACTCTAACTGCTTTTCTTGCTGGTCTTGGACATGGACAATTTCATGAGTCATTGTAAAGTTTGCCGTACCATAATAAACAGAGCCATATTGAAGACATATCATCTCAGCTGTCGGTAAAAACACAAATTCTATGTCATCCGATTCGACGGTTGAGTTGTCGAAGAGGGTCTGCAGTTGTTGTTTTTGGTTATCAGACATTTCTCGGATCAAATGATTGGAGTAGTTGTCAGACAAAACTTCTATTCTTTCAAATTTGTAAACTTTTAAATTTTCAAAAAAAATTTTATTAAAAATTCAAAAACATTTTTAAAATTAAATTTTAATTGAATCACAAGTTTAACAATAAACTTAACATTAATTGTCGACATTTTCATTGATTAAATTATTGCTTGTTCATTTGCTCAATAAATAAAATTATTTTCTAAAATTAATTTTAAACAATTATTTGATTACTAGATGGCGATACAATCTTTCTTTCTTTCTATTTGTTGAACAAAATATTCAAATATTTGAGTCTAAATCTAAATTTGATGCAAAACTTAATTAATTGAAAAGTATTTTGGATTTGATTCCCATTACCTTCAAAAGTAAAGTCGTTTTTCCAATCTATCACTTTATCTAAATATCAGTTTCGACATACATATCACTCTACCTGTGCTCTGGTAGTGCTGTGATAGTGGTCTGTCAATGCTCTGGTAGGTCATACCGTCTCTTTGTCTCTGTTTTTAAGATTATTAAGAGCCAAGGTCAATTTTATTGCTGGCTCTCACTAAAAATCATTGAGAATAGTACTCGTCTTATGGCCTGTAATATTCCATTAGATATGATAAATGACTAGATAATTGAGCAAGTAACAACAAAACCCATTTTTAGAAGAAAAACAAACTTTTTTACTTTAGATAAGATTTTTATCGATTTTTATTTAAATTTTCAATTTTTAAGTTCATTGAAAACAAATCGGAATATTTAGTTTTTTCCTAGAGACAAATTATAGAAACCTAGGTGTTTTGCGTTAATACTATTATTAGAGATATAAGATAATTTAACTTGTTACTATTTCACTTTTCAAAGTAAATTAGGATAAATATAATTTTGCATTTCATAAATGGGTGTAAATTATGAATAATTCTTTTAAATAATGTGACCTGATTGACCTAGAAAGAATTTTAGTCAATCAGATAACTAAGCCATATTATTTATTTAAGCTCTTGGTTATACCCTTTTGATACATAAAAGCTAATGAATTCCTTAAACAAATCAAACGAAATATTTTATATTTAAAACAAAATTTTTAATCTTTAAATTCAATGAAATTTCCGATAAATTAAATAATTTTTATTTACTTTCACTTAAGATTAGATAAGATTATTGTCGGGAGAGAGAGAGAGAGAGAGAGAGAGAGAGAGAGAGAGAGAGAGCAAAACAAATAAAATACTATTAAATATGAAGGATAAATTTCACTGATAAATCATCGATTTAATCATCGATTGGAATCTTTTTCATATCTTAAATGTCCTGGAAATCAATGATAAAGAATTGTCTGACTTTCATTTATTTAGGATAAGTATTTCCGTTATAGCCTTGATCATTTCTTTATTCTTCAATTGAACACTTGATTATGAGCTGATTGTGAAAAAAAACCCATTAATGAAAATAATAATAACATTTAAATCAAACAAAAAAAGGCTTTTAATGTTTGGATGACTTTTCGAATGAGATTTTCTTTTTTCTATTCAATGATTGACAGTTTCGCTGAATTTCTCGAAGTGTATGTAATTTGATTAAATGGCTGTTTATTTAAATTTCTAATTGACACTGGTGGTAATGGTGGTAATGGTGGTAATGGTGGTCGTGCTTACTTTCGATAAACAGAGTTCAAGGATTTATAGAATTTCACCTTGAACAAAGAAGTTTATATAATTAATTAACTTTATGTTTGTTACTTGCTCATATTTTCAATAGCTTAGCCACTAGTCACTAGTTTTATCTAGTAAACATTTCACATTAATATTTGATTAATGCTTGTTTATTTAGACTTCATATTGACACTAATCTTTACTCAGGGTGATATAATAAAGATGGATAATTGTCAAATTATACTTGGACAAAATATTGCTTAATTATATTCTTACATAACTTAACTATTTATTTAATTAATTAATATGAATTAATTTGTTAACTAGCTCAGTTTTCAAAGCCTATGAATTATATGTAAACATTTTGCTAAGTTATTGTGTTTTAGTTCATTCTGTTTCCATAATAATGAAGTGACAATTCTTTATTCAAATTAACAAGTTCAATAAATAAATAAATTAAGTTTGAAAATTATTTACATAAATAGTGAAAACTTGAATAGATAACTTTTGAAAGTTTGACAAAAGAGTAGGCGGAAGACCAAGTCTCTTATGACGTTTAGAGAGGCCCGGAAAGACCATTTGCGTCAAATACCTGATCCCAGTTTATATGAATTTGTTCTATAGATCAGTGAATGTTGTGTTCATTAGTGGAAATATTGAGTAAAAACAGTTCAATAGACGTTCAAATCGGACAACAATTTACAGATCAGGTCCCAAATTTTTGAGTAATTTATAAAAAATAACTCATCTATTTACAATCTTTTTGTATATCTTTTTTTTAGGAATTTGTTATTGTTTTCGAAAATATCTGTTTATTTATATTTATATTATATTCTTTCAATTTTTATATTCAGAAATTTATTTCTTAATTATGATTTGCTTTGATTAGAATTGAATCTTTCAATAATAATCCCTTTTGATTATTATAAGCAATATATGATTCAAATAGACTTCACTACAAAATCCAGAATATATTTACTTATACTGAAAAAATATGAGAATTTCTACAATTTGTATGTTAATAAAAATTGTTGCGACTATTTAAGTCTGTTATGATCGGAGTCCGATCCGATTTAAACGTTTAGTTGAGCCTAAATTATAATCAAAAACTAAGTTCAAGAACAGAGTCGAGGAAAACATTATTTACGTTAAATATTTTCCTTCGGTTAATGAGTTTTTTCCTAAAATTATTCACTAATTTTTTATACGAAATGCTGTCCTCTCCAGAAGTTTCTTAAGAGAAAGTTCTGCCAGTAGTAAATGGAAGCCCGCGGGCAAACCTAAGGGATGACATGGGGAAAGTACTCTGAATAAATTTTGATTATATTTTTTTTTATTTGAAACCAATAATTGTGTTTTAAATTTTATTTTCAGTGATTTTTCCTCAAATTCTGATTTTTGGGCACTTTTTCTGATAAAACATTTATATCTTAATGTTTTTCATAAAAATTATGTTATGATAAGTTTGTTTTAGGTAAATCTAAAAACAAAATCACCTTGCTCTTATTTCTATGATTCAACCAGGATAAAAAAAACATTGCTTAAATAGAGAGCTCTTCTAGTAAATTAGCAAGTTTCAAATATGATTCTTTATAAAATGAGACAAAAATTATTTTTATTTAAAATAATAAAACAAATTGAGTGCTAAATATTAACGAACTGTTGATTGCATTCAAATTCAATGCCATTCTGTTTAGCCCTCAGTTTTTGCCCTATTTTTGGCTCAAAATTTATTTTATTTACAAAATTTAAAATCCAATGAAATCTCAAAAATTATGAATAAATAAAAAAAATAATCAGAAAAATAATAGGAATTAATTGTAAAATCAAATCATATATCAAAGGAAATGCGTTGAAAATCGTCGCACCAATGAATTGTGCAAGGCACTTTTGCATTGTACTTTTCCCTAATTCACTTTAACGTTTATTATTCTGATCTTGATCAATTATTTATGAGCTTAATAAGTTGTTTCAACATTAATGTGCAAAAATGCAGAATTAATGAGAAGTCTAGGTATTACCCAGAGTGTACTCAATGAACTTTAGTAGGAATGCCTACTTTTAGGCCTTAATTCTGAGAAATAGGTATAATATTAGCTCAGTTTCGTCTAAACGATGTGGTCTTTACGTAAGCCATCGTTCAAATGAATGATTGGTTTATCAAAAATAATATAAAATACTTAAAACTTGAAGAGAAGGCCTTTAAAACTGGAAAAGACTTTAGGTTTGACCGCAACCGTCAACAGATAGTGCAACAGAGAAGTGACCTTTTTCTAAGTGTCTTAGAAGTGCACAGTTCTTACAGTGAGTGAGAGCTCTTGTCATTTACTCTGACAGCCAGAGAGTGAGAGTCTGTGCGCGTGAGAGAGAGAACACGACTTTTCACTTTTATATTGAATTTGAAAAAATCGAGTCCTTTCCGATCAATGATTAAAAATATGGCCAATAGTTTATCATTAAATGATTCGGATATTTGGCACCAATACCCTGGTCTTCCATTCGCTTTGAATATTGAAGCCAATTGTATCGGAGAAACTAATGTAAACTTCATTTTAATCATTTGTTTACTAAACTTTGTTTAATATAATCTTGCTAATTTAAAAACTTCAATTGATCTAGCGTATATGGATTCAAGACCATTGGCATTTCACAATCTATGTGTCCATAGCTTATATGGTAATCATATATTTGGGCGGACAGTATATGAAGAAGAGGCCGGCGTTCAATTTGCGTCGAATACTATCTCTATGGAGCGCCGGTTTGGCCATATTCTCGATAATCGGCACAATCCGATGTCTTCCCGAATTTGTGCACATTCTCTACAATCGAGGATTTATAGAGTCGTTTTGCGATAATAGTTATAAGGATGACAATAGACTTGTGTTCTGGTATTTAGTGTTCATTTGGTCAAAAGTGGCCGAATTGGGGGACACAGCATTTATTGTGCTCAGGAAACAGAAGCTCATAAATTTGCACTGGATCCATCACGTACTTACACTTTGCTACTGTTTCTTTGTGTTTCCTGACCAACCGGGTACTGCCAGATGGATGGTATGTTTGAATTTAGTCTATTTTATTAGAATTAAGACTACAATTGTCTGAAAGAGACCTAATTTATTGGTCATCCGTTTTATTGAAAACTAACTCAACTATTAATAAGTATTAATAAGAATAGAAATACTGTTTTTCACTATGAGTTTAGCAAATAGGTTGACATACATGTGCTGTTTTGAGATCAGGCTCTTGATGTGTGCCTTTTCAATGTGTGCTCAACTACTTAACAGTATTCCGTTGGTTAATAGCCTGTAGGCGCTGTTCTGATACACCTGTGCTGATGAAAAATCCAGTGAAAGTTGTCATGTGTGACATAGATAAGGGAATGGGGAATAGCACTAGTCCTGTATATATGTAGAGCCTCTCAGGTATATTTGCTCCGTATGTTTGTTAGGGTTGAGCTCAGAGTCAAAATCCGGTATTTTCTTTCACATTCTTTTCCAATCGATTCATTCATTCAATGAAAATGAGTTTAATTCAATTGAAAGCCTGAGCTTACAATCACTGATAATCAAGGGGTGGATAATATACATATTTTCTCTAATTGATAGTACCAGGATCCTTTTTGTTCTTAAATATTAAACTAAATTCTATTCATTCTTATATTAATAACGTATTTAGAATATTTTTTTAGAATTATCTTGATGAAAAGTATAAATTTACACTTAGTTTTTAGTAATAGACAATGACCCCTTGGTTATAGGTTGATTTTTTTGTCAAGCGTTGAAGACTGACCAAGTTAATAATCGGTTTTGTATGAATTCAGGGTAGTTTCCGTCACATTCTAAAAGTACAGTGTATTTAACCTGGTATTTAGAAAATTGATTCCTTTGAATATTTAAATAGTACTTAGAAGCTTGTGATGAGCAAGGTGTATCAATAAAAAAATTGTCTTTATTAAAATTCATTAAAAACTAGCACCTAAAATATGAACATGATCAATTAATAAGTTATTAAAAAAATTAATAACTATTAAGCAGTCAATTAGCAAGATTAGTTTTCTTGATGACAATTAATTTCATGATTTCAAAGCTAATAAATAAACAAATAAAGAATTTTATTGTTTTTGTATCTAGGTCGGAATGAACTATACCATCCATTCGCTAATGTATTCTTACTACTGTTTGAGAGCACTGAGAATACATATACCCCGGGCCATATCGATGACCATAACAATCGGTCAAATCGTGCAAATGATATTCGGTTTAGTAATCAATTTTATTTCATTCAAATATAAAATCGATGGCACGAAATGCGATATGACGTTAGCGTCGGCCACAACAGGACTCGTGCTTTACTCACTTTTTTTCATTTTGTTTATTAACTTTTTTATTTGCAGTTATTTTCTTAGGCCTAAGACTAAGAGAATTGTTTTCATTAATGATAATAATCACAACAAAATCAGTGAAAAAAAATTTGACTAAAATAATAGCATTTTTTTGTAAATTTTTCATTCATTTCTCCCGTTTTCTCCCCCGAGTCAGTCCTCTTTATTATTGTACGGTTAATTGATTAATATCATCATGCTCATTTATCGGTAATTGAATTCTTCGCTCCTAAACTAAATTTCACCCTCAGTCAATTTCTTGGTCAAAATTATTATTTAACTGTTCTAGGTTAGTGAGCTTGATAATTAATTTTTATCTAGAACAGATAATAAGCCCACCCACTGATTAGTTTTAAATGTTCTTAATTTTTTAACCAAGTTCAAACCAAAGCAAATTCGCACAGGCCTAGCTCAATAAAGTTCAATATTCAAGTTCAACATTCAACTAGGACATTTATTAAGGTTTATTTGCCGATAACTCATTTGTTTTGAATAATTTATAAGAATTTTATACTTTTTAAAAAAAATCGATTAATATTTTCTATACTATATTTTTGATATTATCCCAAAAGTAGACCATTTAAATGTAATTCTGCAATTTTATCAAGTGAGAAAATATAATAATTTTTATTAAGAACAAGATACTTTTTATAAAAATTTAATATTTTGTAATAATAATTGTTTTGTAATATTATATAAATAATTGGTTTAAAAACATTTTACAGTTTATTAATCAAAAAATAGTAAATCAAATGAATTTTGTTTTTCTATTATTTACTAATAATAATGATTTGTTTAATATATTTGATATGAAATTTTTCTTCCGAGTTTATATCGATCAGGGTAAATATCAAGTAAAAATAATAAAATATCTATCTTGGAAGTTTTATATAATAAAAGATCTGTTATTAAGGGATATAATCACTGATGAATTAATCAATTATTTCAATTAAGTTTGAAATTAATTGAAATTAATTACAAATATTTTGTCGTTTATATAATGAGAGATTAAAAGAAATGAAATAAATTGTATTTTTCCACAATTATAATCTTGGACAAATGATTTTTTTGTATTAAAATATAATATTTAAATGTCATCGATAATAAAAATAATTTGGAAACTCTAAAACATTTAACAATTTTTTTAAACAAAATCTTAAAATGAACTAGTATTTAACAAAAATGACGCAAGTTTGGTTTAACATATTGCATGTTGACTTTAAATTGACAATTACAACTAGATGACATGTGAAGGCTATTTTTGGTCATAAGTATAATTTAAATTGCTCAATTATCTTTTTATATTATTGATTGATATTTTATTTAAAATTTGGGATTTTTTCCATTTTAATCAGTTTATCAAGGTTATATTTTTCAAGAATTTATGACTCCTTTAGAGCCTGAAATTTTTTTTACACATTTTATAAAAAAAATATTTATCTTTCAATCATTTAAGTTATCAAAAATAAGATTCATTTGATGTGATGTTTCAAATTTCGAAATCCTTAAAATATGCTTGCTCATATTACCATATTTTATATTTTACCTTGTATATTACTATAGATAGAATATTTAAATCCCAAAAATATTTAAGAATATTGAGAAATAATATCCCACAAAATGAATCTTGGTTAAAAGATTTAAGAATCCAGATAAGAACGTTTTGCAATGTTTGTGTCATTATTTAGTATTGAAGACTAATCTTGGTTATGCTAGATATGACAGGATAATTGATATCAGGAAGAATGAGAGCACAATTGATGCCTTCAAATAATAGTCTGTCCTCTAAACGTGTGATTAAATTCGGGTTATTTTTCGATACGATTCCCATAAAATAAAAGCAAAAGTAGTTTATTAAATAGTATAAGAAACAAGTATTCATAATTGTATCTAGTACAATTATGTAGAAGGATGACAATTTCTCTTCATATAATTGTTTGTCTCACATTATTTGCTTCCTTTAAATTTTCACTAATTTGTGTTTAGAAAAATTTGTGAGAAAGTGTTTAAGTTTAGTTAATTATAAATAAGAAAAACAAATAAAAATGTCATTTTTCATTGTCTAACCTTAAATGACCAAGAGCCTAAACATTTGTGCACATTTTGTAAACATTTTTACTTTATATACAATTAATACAATTTAATTCTAATTTAAATTCTAGTTTCAGTAAAAACAATTTATTGTTACAAATGTATTAATTAAATACTAAATATTTAGTAAAACATATTTTAAGTAATATATATATTTTATATTTAAAACATATTTAAAGAAAAAAAATTAATTTTAATCATTAATTTTAAAATCAATTAAATAAATTAATTAATTAAATTATAAATTTTAATTTTTTAGGTATTAATTTGTATACTAAAAGTATTTGAACAGGGTATTTGAGCAACTCTTTACTTTTTAAATAGTGAATTATAATTCGCCAATTGCTCAACAATGAGCTAGGTCAACCTTACGCTCTGTTCAGTAAGGTTAATCTAATGGCCATGATCATTAAGTGTTTAGAATAAACTCAATGCTAAGGAGACCACATATAAAACATTCCCATAAGGTTTAAGAAGTAGACTTCTTATTAGAAAGTCTTTATTAAAGTCTTTATTTAAAAAAGAGTTTCCTTTCCTTTCCTTTAATATCAAAGATATTGAATAGAATTTCAATTCTTATATTCAATAATGAGTACAGAAATTGTTATAAACTCTCATAATTTAGAGAAATTAAGAGAAAGAAAATGGTCTAACCCTTCAACTTTGGTCAAACCTATCAAAGAAATGGTTAGAAAAGTTGATGAATGTGACCAAGTTCATAAATATGATTGGAAAGTGAGTACAAATTAATTAAATAATTTAATTCATATTTTATTAATGATTTATATTTGATTTGATTTACTAATAAAAAGTTGCACACAATTGATGCCATTCCTAATTGGTTGGGATCTAATCAATTCATAATCAATGGTCACAGACCACCCCTAAACTGTGTTCGGGCCTGTGTTTGGTCAATGTTTCGCTTACACACCGATACCGGAAATATTTGGTCTCATATTATCGGCGCTCTTCTGTTCATCTGTTTAGGAGTCTATGAATTAAATTATTCGGAGAATTCAAGAGTTCTGGACGTCAACGAAAGGCTCATTTTTCTTGTCTTCTTTATTGGGGTTGTCTTATGTCTGAGCTTTTCTGCCATTTACCACATAATGTTGTGTCACTCCCCTCCTATTGAAGTCATTTTTCTCAGGTCAGTTCAATTAAGGAAACATACATTTTTGATTAAACTTTTCTAGTTTATCCTTATTTTATATGCATTATTTGATCTTGATTCATTAAGTTACATTCGAATTAATATTAGATGAGGGATAAAGTAGTTATTAAAGTTGTTACTAGTTTAAAAAATAATATTTATAAAATTTTTTAAAAAATAGTTAAAACTAATTAAAAAGTGTTTCCACAACTGCTCCCATCTATGGCTGCAGTAAATGATTATTGAATTTTGATTAAAGTTAGCATGATCCAAAATCATGAGTTCAATCCTTTTAAACCCAACTCATCCACATATTCTTTATGGGGTGACATAAGTTCACGACCCCTATGATAGTTGCTTTTTGGACATGCTAAGATTAAGTTATCAAGAGACATTATTAATAATGAATTTGTATGGTGACCAGGTTGGATTTTACGGGAATAGTGATCTTAATTGCCTGTCATTATATCCCTCACGTCTATTATGGCTTTTATTGTTCGCCAAAATTAATGACATTTTATTTGAGTGTTTGTATTGTTTTGGGAATTTTCACGATTTTTGTCCTATTTTTCACTAAAACGAGTCATCAGTTATTCCGGGGAATTGTATTCGCAATGTATGGCTCTTTCGGTGTTATTCCGGCGATACATTTTTTTATAAACCACATCCGAACCACAATTAATGATACTGTGCTTCAAAAGAGTGTTCTGTGCCTTTGCTTAATGATGTTTCTCTACTATTTTGGTTGTTTGCTATACATTCAACAAATACCGGAAAAATATTATCCTGGAAAATTTGATTATTGGGTATGATCTCGATACTAAAGTTAGCCTAATTAATTTACATTTTGTTTGAAATATAGTTTCACTCTCACCAATTGCTTCACGTAATCGTTTTAATGGCATTAATCGTCCATTACTTAGGATTTAATTATCTCTCAGAATATGTGCGACAAATGCCTAAACATTTTTGTCATTAATTAGGAATAAATTTTAGTTTGACTTCAATTCGTTTAATTGTAAAACAATTTAAGAGAATCAGAAAAAATACATTTAAAAAGTTTGTGACATAAAAATACATTAAATTCAGTGAAAAGAAAATCTAATTTTCATCGAAAATGATTTAAATCTTTTTTTTTTACACAAAACTAGTCTTAAAAATAATCATTAAATTATTTAACGCTTTCTTAAGACTTGGCTCCAGAGGAGGCGGCGGCTCCTGAAGAGGCGGCTCCAGAGGAAGCAGCTCCGGCAGCACTGGAAGCTGCGGCTCCACTGGCGGCCGCTCCAGAACTTGCATATGATTTAGTTCCTCCTCCAGATCCTCCGCGACTGCCATATGATGATGAGCTGCCACCGCCATAGCCACCTCTCCCACCTCCACTAACACTGATTGGACTCCCCTGACTCCCTCCATAACCTCCCGAACTTCCACCATAACCACCGGAGCTCACTCCTCCATAACCACCCCCAACACCTCCAACACCTCCAAAGCCACCAGCTACTCCACCAAAGCCAGCCCCTCCCCCAAATCCGGCGCCTCCACCTCCAAAGCCAGCGGCACCAAAACCGGCTCCTCTGCCATCACCCCTGGCAACTATAGTTTGAATGTCTTCAACAACGGGTTGTATCTCTTGTGTAACTCTTCTGAATGGAGTGATTACTTCCCTGACTTCTTGGATAATGGGTTTCGTCACTTCATGAATAAGTCGATGGGGTTCGTCCTCTGATGAGGTCTGTTGAGTGTCACCAGCGCCACCTTGGTGCTGTTGAAGAACATTCAAAGCACTGGACGCCGAACGGAAAAGAATTGTCAACGGAATGACTCCGGCGTCGACCAGAACTGTTTGTGGTTGAATGGGTTCCGAAGGAAGAGAGACCTGTCTCTGTTCCACAGAATATCTCGTCTGAACGGCCGCTGGAATAATACCACCAAAAGCGCCGCCACCACCAATAATACCGCCACCGCCTCCAATACCGGCACCTCCGCCCCCATAACCACCTCCACCACCGCTGCCGCCATAACCTCCTCCACCACCACCTGATCGGCCGCCGCCGCCACCGCCATAACCCCCTCCTCCTGCTTTACAGTAAGCGACCAGAGCTGACAATAGGAAGACCTGTATTTTGAAAATTAAATGTTTTAATAAAATTTGTAAAATAAAGTCAATAATAAGGAAAGAGTTAGACTCTGGACATCATTAGTTAGAATTCAATTAAAAAATAGTTTACTTTTGAAAACATATTTAATAAATTAGTTATTCTGAGAACAAAACACAACACAAAACGACTAAAATCTTTATGACTTGAAGTAAATACTTCTTCAAAATAAGCTCTTCACTGGAGAACAGAACAGTTGAAGTGCTGAGCAATCGAATGGATGATTGTCTGACTGACTCCGGACTTTATATACAGTTTGAAAGTGTAAAAAAAAAGTTGTGCTCCAGAAGTACTGAACTTTAATTATAAAATTTGTTTTATAAGATATTTATGAGTAAAACAAAGATTAAAACAAAAGAAAAATTCATGAAAATAGCATTAAATCAAATGATTTAAAAAAAGGAAAACAAGATTTCCGCTCATAAGATAGTGCTCTCCATCGGACGGCCTAATGGTATGGACGCCTTATTTTGGTTTAGTTTATTCATTCCTGTTATGGCTTTCACTCTCTTCCTATTTATTGCTACTTTCGTTTTCATCAAAATCTCATTTAAAAGTCTTTATCTTTATTTTTGTTAATTGTTTTTTGTGTTTTAATGGTGTATAACATCAGAATTTAGTTGAGATGTGCAAGCTAGCTTTTAAAACTTATTATTTAAGCATTTAATTTAGCTAGATTCTTTTATATGAAATTTCATTAGTTTAGTTAATATTTATTTCAAGAATAAAAGTTTACAGAATCATCTTGATCACATCGAAATTTCATTACTCATATAGTTTCAAAGATATATATTAATAATTTGAAGAGAATTTCATTTATCGGAAGTAATTCCCATTAATTTAATGTTATATTTTTGTTATCAAACAAATCATATAATTTAATAATTTTGTTCTCAAATTTATTCAAAGAAAGTGTTGTTTTGTAAGACTTTCCAATAAAAGTACTGTTTTTAAACTAAAACTTCTTTTTATGTGATATAAATAAATTTTATTTTTATCTTAAATAAAGTCTGTCTTACCCTCAGAGGTGTTCAACAAGTGTTTGGATATATTGTTAGTAGAAAATAAATTAGCATGATATCTCTTTTAATACAATACCACTTAGTTGTCTCTCTCTCTCTCTCTCTCTCTCTCTCTCTCTCTCTCTCTCTCTCTCTCGACATAATAAAGATTAGTATAAATTTTATTTTGACCAAGTTTAACCTTGTTCTTAATTAACAAGAATAAAAACTGTTTCTAATTGAGTTAAAAACTGTAAAATACTAATTCAAAAAAGAAAATATCAATTTAATAGTTATAAATTGTTAACATTTGTGGAAACATTTGTTGTTCAAAGATTTTATTGTCTTGATATATTGTATTTTTTATCCTTTAGAATTAACATGATCATTTAGAAATGTTTGCACTAAAAGTTATTTATTAGTTGTCATCAAAACTTTTATTTTTTCCATATTTGACTCGAGGCATATATTTTAATATCCTATATTTTATGTCTTTCCTTTTACTGATTCTTTAAATTAAAATATAATGTATTTATTGTAAACATGCTAGTTCACTCCATACTAGTTCACTTGTAAACTATATATATTTGATTTATAAGTTTTAGGAAGAAATAATATTTGAAATTAATATTAAAACAATAATTTGGGCAAGGCATTATTCTAAAGATTAGCATGCCCATCCTTGTTGAATTGTTTATAACTCATGTTTTTATAATGTTTTATCAAACACCAAAAAAATACAAATTTGAGATAGATAACATGCTTATTTAATTATAACTTTATTTTAAACGATAATTTTATTCTTCTTATGAGAAATATTTCAATTTATTTCCCACTTTTTTTTCTTTTTGAAGCAATTATTTCAATAAATATAATAATAGGTTTATACAACAATTGATATATTATTAAAAATTATCATGGTGATTGTAGTTTTTATACTTTTATTTTTAGATATTACTTATAATATTTTATTTTAAAAACTATTTTAAAAAAAAAACTTTTTATAAATTAGTTCATCAAATATGTGCTGAAATCGTTGATTTCGCTGAAAGTCTTAATAAATTACTTAATTAATCATAAATTAATTATTTAAATAATTATTATATATTAATTAGAAAAGTTTGCAGGGATTGTGTTTTAATCAAATTTTTCGCCACTTTTTCATTGAATTTTGTTTATTTATTATGTATTTTATTCATTATATATATTTGTTTTTAAGGAAAGGTATTCTTGATTTTAGCATTAAATACCGGAATAACACGAAAAAGTAATAAATCATTTTTACCTTTTTATGAATTTTTAGTATTCTATTAGATATTCAAAGATTAGTTTTATTTAAATTGATTTTAAACTTTTCGAGTTTTATATAAAACAATTAAATTAAATAACTTTTGAATAATTGAAACAAAATATGTTTTAAGTTTAATGTTTATAAGATAGTAGTCAAGGGGTTATTTAATAGTTGTTCTTGCTTAAATAGTGAACAAACAGAAAATATTTATCAAATATTTATTTGAATTGTGCATGGTTATTATATTTTTATTTATTTATTTATAATTAGATCTTAATTTTAAGATAATTTTTAATAGTTTAGAAACTTCTTAGTAATAATTTTACTTGGTCATTAGTGTCTCTAATGGATTAATTGATGAACTATCAAGATAAAATTCAAAATAAGATTAATAGAAAATTTTATTAAATTTGAAACAATTTGCAAGATAACCAAAAGTTGAATATCATGTGTGAATAATAATTAAGCAAATATTTTATTCAGATAGTGTCTTGCAAGTTTTAAAAGGATTAAGAAAAAATTTATCTCTTTGTTTGATCTAATTTTTTACAATAATATCACAAAATCTAATAAATGTTTGGATTATTTAAAGAATATTTTAGTTAAATATTTAAATGAGTAATAAATGTCTGAATAGAGAATAGAGTTCACGACAAAACGTGTCAAACGTGTGAATACTTTACTGTAATTATTGTTTAATATTAAGGAAGAGATATAAAAATTTAGATTAATTTAATTATTATTAAAACTTAATCCTATAATTCAATCAAAACATTTCGTGAAATATTTAAATGAATTAATCGATTGTTTACTCATTTATTTCTTCCTTTAATTTTAATCAACACATAATCTTTCTATAAATCATCAAGTTAACCATGGAGAGAGAGAGAGAGAGAGAGAGAGAGAGAGAGAGAGAG
>JAQFZM010000132.1:0-50569 GCA_034695785.1 Galumna obvia
AACTTTTGTTTTATTTATTAATTTTAAATAAAAAACAATAAATTATTTATTCTTATATAAAGTCTTTGCTTTGAAACTTTAAAATTTGATTTAAAGTAATGATTTAAACTTTAAATCATTTAATAAATTTAATTCAATTGAATTTTGACTGAAGACAAAGAGATGTCGCGACAAATGTTTGTTGTTTTGTATTTAAAAAACATTACGAAATGCATTAAATGACAGATTATTGGAGTATTTCTTTCAATCGTTTCGTTTAAGACTCTTAAGAAATCAGTTCCAGAAATGAGTCAATGTTTGAGTGATTTAGAAATTGAAAAACTCTTAGATTTAATGACAAAAAGTGGTTCTCAAGAGTTAAATAAGAATGAAGTAAAACAATTAAAAACTTATTGTCGTAAAAGTGATGATAACATCGAAAGAGTGTTTCGACAATTATTTCACGAATTAAACAAAAGTCATTCACAAATTCGTGTCACAACTCTTCTTATAATCGATGAACTCTTCCAGCGGTCGCATCGGTTCCGACAATTAATGGCTGAAAACTTATATGAATTGTTTGAGTTATGTCTTGAATTGAATCCAAAAAGAAAATTACCGAAACCTAAGAGTTTTGCCACAAAACTAAAACAATTAACAATTGATTTCTTACTAAAATGGGATAAAGAGTTCGGCGAAGGATATGAAGAGTTGCGGTCAGCCATCAAATACCTCAAAAACAATTCTTTGGTTAATTTCAGTGAACGGACGGTCACTAATGAGAGTCAGATAAGAGTCCAAAGAGAAGAACAGATGAGACGTCAAAATGTTTTGAAACTTAAAATTGAAAAATCGATTCAACACTTAAATGAAGTCGAAGTCGAAGTCAAGTCTTTGTTGACTCAAATTAATTCTTGTTTTGAGCTCTTAATCCCTAAATTCACTGAAAGCGAAGAAAACGAAAGTTTAGACAAAAGCGCTGATCGGATCCGACATCTCAACGACTTTACTATTGAAATACATTTGAAACCAAACGTTGAAATCATTGATAACAACGACACGAATCCTATTATTGTTAATTTACGTGAATTACACTCAGAGTTGTCTAAAATACTTAACTTTAAACTTAAACATTTAATCCATATTATGTCAAAAGGAAGTGATTTATGTGAGGCTCACCTAAAAAGAGCTATAGATTTGAAAATCCAAATCCAAAATATGAGTCAAAAGTTTTATGAATTAAATATAATTCAATCAAAAGATAATAATAATATTCAAAACGAAAGCAGCGATGAGTCGAGCGATTACTTTATAGAAGTCGAAGAAAAAGATGAAGATTTAGAGCTAATTATTCCGGAATACCTCAGACAAGAATATGGCTTAAAACCATTGGAGGAGAAACCTTCGACTTCAAGAATAGAACCATTAGATGATAATTTACCGCAACTATTGATTGGGAACGAGAGCTCCAAAATTTTATTTCAGTGCAGAGCAATCCTTCCTTCCGGAAGACTTTGTCCGCGAAGGGATCGGTTAAAATGTCCATTTCATGGAACGATTATTGCTCGAGACTTAAATGGTGTTCCTATTGATGAAAAGGAGAGAAAAAAAGAGGAAGAGATGAAAGCAAATGCAGCCCCCGATTGGCAAAACCCTCTCCTTTTAAGGGAACTGAAGGCTTCGATTGGAATTGACTTAACTTTAAATAAAAGAAAACGTAAGAAAAAATATCCTGAATTAGAGGACATCAAACAATCAGAAGATAATTCTCGCAAACGTTTAGAGAAAAAAGTATTTAAAAAGTCTGTGAGAGAACGCGTCGAAAAGGATTTGGACGCAATTCAGGCCAAAAATCAGACACATTTTGAGGATCAGTGGAATTATTCGCTTCAAAGTTGAAACATTTGATACGGGAATTGTAGGAATTATCGCTTTTTCTTTTAATTAAAACATTTTTATTATAATCTTTGAATAATTGAATAAATGTTTTTCGTATCAATTGTTTCAAACAGTTATTTATGCAAAAAGTTATACAACAGTTTCAGTCTATTAATAGATATAAATATTAAAAAAAGAAGTAAATTAAGAATTTTTAATTTAAATATTTGTTTAACTAAACGTATGGCTTATTTCAGTGTAAATCAGAAATTCTTTGGTTAAACAAAGTATTCATTAATAACATCAATAAAATTAATAAAAACATTGAAACCCAAATCATAGTCTTAGAGAACAGTAATGAGAATTAGATTAACTCTGATATTGAGCTCCAATTTTAATAGTATTTACCGAATTGTCTGACATCAGGCCATCAATAAAATAAGAAATGGACGGGAAATGTATTATTGATCACAAAATCAACTTTTGATTAGTTATTTCTTATATCATTTAATTGAAAAATGAATTAAAATAAAATTAAAAAATTAGAATTATTATTAAAAACAGTTTTAATTTGATTGGATTAAACATTTGATAAAATAACCGAATGTCAGACAATTTATATTTTAGCAAAAATTTCGTTATTTTATGCGAATTCAAAATATAATAACGACTGAAATGTAATATAAATATTTAAATACTTAATAAAACCAATTTTAGACGATTTCCTCATTTTTGTGGTTTTTGGAACGGGTTTTTTCTCAAGGGATTACACATCCAGGCTTGTTTATCCACTCCTTTATTTGCCTGAATGTGTTTATAAAGACAATTATCTCCTCGCGCACAGCCAGTAGTTCGCCAATAATAGCATTCATCCGATTCTAATCTCTGGTCATAGTTTGGCTTTTTTTGGTCTTTATTTGGTCTAAAACGTATAGTTAGCGGAGTGTCAGCAATACTAACGCCTGGAATCACTTTTCCCTAGATTCAAAAGTTATTTTTAATCAATTAATGGCAACTTATTATAAACGAATATTTAATGATTACCTGATATTTAGACATAGCAATAGTCGGTGATTCAGAATTGTCGTAATGGACCAGAATAAAATTGCCGCCATTATTACCTTTGAAAATATTACAATAATTAAGATTTCCAAATTTGCGAAACATTGTGGTAACGGTTTCTTGTTTGGCATTAAGGCTAACATTTCCGATCCAAAGAGCTTTCCATCCAAAAGGATTTGTTGGTCTAAACAAGATATTGTAATCAATTAGTTTTTATGAGATATTTTCAAAAGAAGTACTAACGAGGTCTCCTCAAAAGTCGGTTCTCTCACAGAACTAAATTCGTCGTCAGAAATGTAGATATCGTCGTCATCCCAGGTTTGTTCAGCTCTAACACCATTACTTTCTAAACCCATTTTTGAATTATTGGCGGAATTCCACCAATTATTAGATTTTTTAATAACATTCGGAGTTTTATTGCTATTAACGGAATTCAAAGCCTTTTGTTTTTCTTGTCTCAACGAAAGTGCATTCAAAGCCTCTTTAATTGAGTCATAATTAGAAGAATAGAGTTCAGCGGTAGAAACATCATAACCCATATCGACGATAGCATTATATCTAACCTGTTTCAGGTCTTGTTTAGCTTCAATACAATCGTTTTCAAGAGTGAGCACTTTTTTCAAAGCAATTTCTGATTCTTGGTAGTTTTTAAGACCGGCTAAAGCTTTTCCTTTTCGATAGTGACATTTAGGCCATTCCGGCTTCAGTTTAATCGCTATTTCGGCGTCTTTTAAAGCATTTCGATAGTCTTGAATACTGTCATAACAATAGCTTCGATTAACATAAAAACGGTAATCCTTTGGATTGAATTCAATCGCTTGACTGAACAAATCAATTGCTTCGACAAACAAATTATTTTCTGCCTTAAAGTTGGCCACAATCGCGAGGTCTACACTTTTTTCAATATTTAGATTCTTTTCTTCTTTAGTCAAGTGAGTAACGGCTGGTTTTGTTGGTTTAGGTTTTTCAAAGAAAAATTGTTTATATTTAGGAAAATCGTCGACTTCTCGGCTTTTATTGTTTAAAGACTTGTTTTGATTATTATTCTGCGAACTATTATTCGTAATCACAAAATCGGAATAATTAGAAACGAGAGTGTCGTCACTTATTTTAGATTTGGCCGCACCGGTCAAGTCGTCGGCGCTGTCTTGAGCTTCGTTTTGAGTTTGAGCTGACTTTTGATAAGCAGAGGGTTTGTTCTTTCTTTGAGCAATTTGTGTGACATAAGCAGAGTTTAACGACAATTCTTCCTCTTCGACATCAGTCTGTATATTATCCGACTCGCGATCCGATTTTGGGCTCGACTTAACTGAAAGTGATTCCCGACTATTCCTCCCATTAGTGTTGACCTCCAATTTATTTCCATTTGTTTTATTATCCATTTCTTTATTCTTTGGTTTGTAATCTGTTCTGTCATTTATATCCATTTCCTTTTGTTTGGCCGAACTTTTATTTTTAATATTAATATTAATATTATTAGTATTAGTATTAGTATTGCTTTCGTTTTTATTATTTTCCAGTTTTTTATTGTTTTTCGAGTTATTGTTATTCTTATTATCGACAGTTTTTGCCTCAGATTTGGTCGAAGCGTTTAAATCCTTATTTTTATTATTTGAAAGTTTTTCAGCTTTTCTTTTGTCGCGTTTTTTCTTTTTCTGTAATTTCTTTTTTTCATTTCTTTTTTTCCGTTTTTCTTCTTCAGTCAATTCTTCTCTTTTATCATCGAAATGATCCGATTGTTGGCATTCATCAAAATCTGACGCCTCATCGTTATTGTCATCTGATTCATACATTTCTTCATCAAAGGGATCACTTTCTTCTTTTTTATTCAAATGAGTAACCAATTTATTGACACTCTTTTCATTACTCTTAGTGTTAGACTTCTTTGAAAATATGGATTCTTTAGTTTTTCCGTTGAGGACAGACTTTTTGCCGCACTTGCATTCATTACAACCCTCTGATGTTTCGTCATCTGAAATAACATCCAAAATGTCTGCACTGCTCTCATCTTCAGAGTCTGAGTAGAAGTCATCGAAAGATATTTGAGTTAAATCGGTGTTATTGAGAGACGAAGCGATGAATTTATTGAACGCGTCCTTCAATTTCTCATTTTTGGACAACTCTGCGATGAGAACCGCTCTTCGCGACACTTTATTACTCATTTTATTATTCATTTATTCCTTTTTTTATTTTAACAAATCTTGAGATCTAATAATAATAATAATTATTAATAAACAAATGAGAAATCATTGAAACCAAATAACGTTTCATTAAATGATTACCAAATTTTATTAAATATTTCTGTTTATATAAATATTTTGTGTTTTAATTAAACAATAGTTAAATCAAATGATGTTTTCAAACAAATTGTAAACCAAAAATCAGAGATTTATCGATAATTGATCTTAAGATAAAACAAGGATTTATTGAAAATTATTTACGACTAAACACTTGAAATGAGATAACAATCAAAAGTGTTGTCAACTATGAGTATACGTTAAACACAGCTCTCGCTATAGCTCTCGCCCTCTGAGGCTAACTTTAGAGAGAAAGCCTGAATACCACTTCTGTTTGAGCCTTGTTTTCAGCCAATTATCAAATGCTCTCATATTTTAAGTGCGAACACATTATAGTTTTGAAGGCATTTTATGGGAAGAGTTGTGTATATTTGAAACAAATTCATGAATTGAGCCCTACTCTCAGTTCCCTATTTATTGGATCTCAATTTATCTCAATTTAAGAAAGTGTTATAACCGGGGATTAACATCATATGATTAACAAAAGAATTGGCGATTTAGCCATAATCTTACCTCTGGTTTGTCTTCTTTTTTCTTTTAAAACTTATGAATCATAAGTTATGATGAAAAGACAATATTCTCTGAATGAGTAAATCCTATAAAATGAGCTGAAATTTGAGGAAATTTCCAAATATATTATTGAGTAAAAGTTGTCGGTATAGTTGTTGTCCGTTCAGTTAACTTCAATTGACTTTTCTATTATCTCTTAATCTCTAAATTAAAGCCCAAAACAACTCATTTGAAATTCAGTCAAAAACCTTTGACTTTATTCACAATTATATTAAGAAAACGAGTCTTGAATTTTGAACTAAAAATGAAGTTTTGTTTTATTAAAAATACAATTTTTAGCCAAAAAGTAATGACACGTATTTTTAGAGAAACTCAATATTAAATTAAAAAATTGAGCAATTATTTCGATATTGAGCTAGAATTGAGTCGAGCAACTTTTTCTGTTTACATAAATATTTGTGGAATATTTCAATTAATTAAAGTTTTTCACTTAATTTCTGTCGATTTTCAACAGAATTTCAAATAAAATTTAATAAATTGAAGTGAATTTTATTTTTAAAGAATGTTTTAAATGAATTGCATTTAAATTCTAAAAATTATTCACTTTTATTAACAAAAGTTTTTAATAAATAATAGAATATTCAATATTTGAGAGAAAATTCATTTCTATGGAAACGATATTTCATTTCTTTTAGTTTTTATTAAAAAGGAATTTAAGTATAAAATAATTTTTGGATCGATTTTTCATTAAAGAGAAACATAAAGAGACGTAAAAATGACAGAAACAGAAACTCATTTTAAATAACTATTATTTTTGATGCAATACTAATATTTATTCATTGAATCACTAAATATTAAGAATAACCGAAATATAAGTTCTTAGAACTAAATTTACGGATTTATTAATAACGAAAACAATTATTAATTTTCTCATCGATTTATTTAAATAAGAAGTGAGAGTCAGTCCCATTCTGTTCTATTCTGTTCTATTCTGTTCCGTTCCATTGAAATGCCATCTCTTTCAGTATCCCATTTGAGCGTTCATTAGAGCAAAAGATTCGCACATATTATTAATGACATTTGTGTTTCCCATAATTCCAATTTCAAACGCTTTCTTCAATATTATAGTCCTGTACTCTGAAGAGAGAAATTAATTAATAAGAATATCAATAAAATAAAATCAATGACAAATGTACAAATGTACAAGGTCTATGTTTTATGATCTGAACATATGAACCTGAATTTTATAAAGAACTTGTTTTCATTTTATTATTTTTGATTATAATTTCATTATTTAAGTGAACTATAAAACAGTTTAAGCCTCGGATTAGACACTCGTTTATTTATGCCATAACTTTAGATAATTATAAACCAATTAATTAATGTTTTGTTTAAAAAACAAATTTCAATCAATAATTTTATTTAATGAAAATGAGTTTTAACTAAAGCGATGAATATTTTTATAGAATTTAAGTAAATAATAATAGTATTGTAATTCGATATAAATGACATTTAATTGTTATTTAATTAATTTATCACTAAAATACTCAGAATTAATGCTTAAATGTTTGGATAAAATAGTTTTAAAGAAATTACTTTTATTAGTCTTTTGTGTTTCGCGTAATTAAACAATAAATTAGTTAATATTTGTTCAGGGATTTAATGTATTATCAAATAGTAACTAGGTCAACTGCTCTTCTAATTTCAATAAAACTCATTTAGTAATAAATCGTTTTAATTATTTCGTAAAAATTAAAACATTTAAAAAAAAATAAAATTTAAACCTAATTTCAAACATGTTTCAAGGTAATTCAAAATGATCAAAAAAGTAATAGGGGTACTTTTGAGAATTAGAGATAAGTCACTCAACTGTTGAGTTAAAAACCTGTGGGAAAGTGGAAGAGTTCAGTTTAAAAGAGGGGAAACACTTAATAAGTTTTACATCAATTTTTGAATTAAAATTAAAATAAAACAAAAATTATTACAAAATTTTGTATTTTTTCCATAAATTTTTAAAAACAACTTTTGAATGGAATAATGGAAATGAGGACTAATTTATTGCTTTCTTTATTTGTTTGATAGCATTTGTTGCTATTAATTGACGTAAAATAATTTTTAATTAAAGAGAAGATAATTAAATATTTAATAAATTTTGGTTAAATAATAGATTCGATAAACGGATTATAAGTGACTCATATCCGGAAAATTAGAGGAAAGAGAGAAATGAGAGGAACGAGTATTTAATAGTTTTCCATTTTTGGTTGTTTTCCACTTTTTGTTAAAATGACATAAAAAGGCATAAAATGTGATAAAATGCAAACCAACCTTGAGCCATAATTAGGAATTCAGGCAAATAGTCGAGCGCTAAATTCGCTAAATAGAAGTCATTCCTCTGCAAACACTGACAATATGTCGGAACAAATGCTTTCGAATGTTTTGGATTATATTTAAGTAATTTAATGGTCAACTGAAAAGCCATGTGTCGGGACAATGGGTTGAAGTAAAGTTGACGTAAATCGTCCTTAAATTAGAAAAAAATTTTATAAATCAATAAAAATTGAATTTAGAAATAATACCATAAAATATTCGAGAATTTCTGGTTTAGAGTCAGATATTTTGTCCAAATCGTTGAGAACTGTTTTCATGTGCTCTGAATTCGATTTGTTTTGTCGAAGTCTTATCAAAATATTCTCAGAGACCTGTTTTTCAATCGTTGTTTGGGTTTGAAAGGGAAGACCCGATAAAATTGATTTGAAAAGCATTTGTTCCGGATATATAACAGACAAATCACTGAAAAATACAAATTTTAATTATTTTTAGTTAAAATAAAAAATAAGTTTAATTAAGAGATTACTTACAAAATAAATTTTCTATTTGTTTTGATCCAAACTTTGGCTGATTCGGTGTCAAATTTAATCCAATCATCGATTAGAAACAAAAATTGAGATAAAACTGGAAGCAATTCTTTACCGGCATTTCGATAATAAGCACTAAAAAGTTGCAAATAAGCGGACAATAATTCATTCAATCCCTTCACGTTTTTGTTCCAAAGATAGGGTTTAAGAAGTCTAAGAATATTTAATATTCGTTTGAATGTCAACAAATAATTTCTTGATTTGAAGACATCATAAGTCACAGAATTTATTTTCCCCATCAGTAGTGTTGGAATCATTGGAATTTGTCTTAAGAATAAAATTGGATGTTTTGAAGCCATCTTAAGAAGTGATAGCTCGCAATCATTCAAATATGTTGTCTGCGAACGCGTCGGAGTGTTCTCTATGGAAGTAAATGCAGTCAAAAGATTATGTGTGACCCGATCGGCAACACTCGGCTCTTCAGAGTTTATAATAAAATCATTTTCTACTAATTTCAAGGGCTGTTCAATACTTGGGATCTGTAAATAGAGACGGAAAAGCATTTCACTGGCAATCGTTGATTCGGGCGTCGAATTCTCGATCTCTTTTAGAATATCAACGACTAAACCGATTTGAATGTCATTAAAACAACAGCTCTTTATGACTAATTCGACCCTTTTTTCTGCATTTCCCTCTTCTATTATAAATTCAATGAGTTTTCTTATCTGACTTCCATTCAGTTTAAGAACGTCTTCATATTCTAAATGTTTCGGTTGATTTAGATCTCTTCCAATCCAAAGACGTGGAGAACCCAAACATGCGGTCAGAAAATCGAGTACTGCTGTTGAGTTCAAATCTGATAACTTTTGATCATCACTTAAAACATTTTTAATACAAGAATTTAAAGTTTCGAATCGTGTCTTATGTATCAAAAGTGACAATAAGTAAAGACAATTACTTGAAAACAACAATTGTGTCTCAAGTCGTGTGTTGGCTGAGTCGGGTTGAATGAGTTCCGGTTCCATTTTATGATAACGTTCTAAAAGAAGACCTTTATTTGAATTATGGTTCTTATCGTTCTTTAAAATCATTTTCGCCAACTCTTCAATCGATTTCATGTGATTTTTCTTTTGCTTTTTATCAGTTTTTATTGTTTTAGACTTTTGTGATGTTTTTGATATTGTGTTCAATCGTTCAAAAATATTAAAAAGAGTTGTGTTCTTAACTTCTGAACAGTTTTTGAGTGCATTTTTAACAGAAATTATTTCATTTTTAAGGTTCAATAGTTTAACATCTTTTAAGGCAAAAGTGATGATAACATTGAAGAGAGAATTAAATTCTCCTCTATTTAAGAGTTGGAGGCAATCATTCAAATTATTAATAAATTCATTCAAAAATAATTTCGTAAACTTTTTAGTCGTTATATTTTTATCAAACAATTCTTGAGTCAATTCTCGCGAAACCTTTAGAAGAAATAAATTTATATTCGATTTATCTTTCGTCAAACATTTCACGAAATCAGTTTTGAAAGTCGAAAGTTTGACATCAACTGGAGAGACATCAGAAGGGGCATCACTTTCATTAGTTTCCATTTTTTCTTCGTCTTTAGTCAATTTTTCTTCTTTTTTATATCCCAAAAGTTGTGCGAATTTATAGCCGGTTGTGACGCCTCTCATCCATTGAACTTCAACCACACGAAGAATGAGTGATTCGTCAACAATAGAATCTTTTACTTCTTCCGGATTTTGAGAAACGGCTGAATCTAATTCTTGAAGTAATCTTTCCATTGAAGAAACGGATAAACCGAAAGATTGTATAAAAAGGATGAGTTGACTCGCATCCAGATCTTTAAGTGCGGACTCTATTAAACGAGTTGACGATGACTTAAGAAGTTTGAGTCGAAGCCAATCAGGAATCAGAAGAGCCGGTTCTGAAGTGTCGACCAGAAAGGCTTGCGGTGGGGGATCGCAAAACCAAATATCCATTAACTGATTGTAAGACATTTGATTTGTGTCTATCGGTTCAAAAGTTAACAAAAAGATCATCGCATGAACTACACTAATGTGAAGAATAGCCGCCTCATCGTTCTTCCACTGAACAAGAATATGATCTTGGGCATTCGTCCACGAATATATCTCATGCGAAGGACGTCTTTTAACCCCTAAATGGGCTAAAAATATACTCATCAGAGAATTCAGAAATACTTCTTTTAGTGGTTTTTGTTGAAGAATGCAATTTGTTATGAGTTGTCGATCGACTAAAATATGAGCGCAATCTAAAGTCAAATCCGAACTTCCGGTCTCGTCATAGCGGGAAAGGAATTGAATGTAATGACAGATAGCATTTGGAACCGTTTCCACTAAAATTGCGGGTCTCAGGGAATCACAAGCAGACGATCGAATGAACTCAAAATTAGATGTTTGGGGTAAACGACTTAAAAGCCAAACTTCCACTTCTGTAAAAACAAGAGGTTTATCTTCAGGAATAGCTGAGGCATCGACAGAAAGAACTAAAGAAAGAGCTCTTGAGGCCAATGTTCGCGAAGATGACTGTTGGAAACTTAATCTTTTCATGAAATACTCAATCAATTCCTTAGAACAGGTCGACTGACTTGAGATCACTGTTTGTAAATGACTGATGAGTTTTAGTTGTTTTCGTCTTTTCTCTCTTCGTTTGCATTTTTCAAATTTAGTGCTCGACTCGAAACTCATTAGAGGTTGTGTAGAGTCTTCTTCACTGATTTGTCCCAAAAGGAATTCGCAGAGACACTGAACGGGAAGCATTCCGAAGTTATTTTCATTGGATTCAACCAATTCAACCAACCAGGGCATCGGTGAAGCACTGCTGGCCTGCGATGAACCCATTTGTTTCTGTTGTCTTTGAATTATTTCTAACAAAAAATCTGGATTTCGAGACTGACATAAAAGATGTCCTAATCTTAAAACTGTATTCAGTTGTTTGAATTGATCCAAAACTTGAGACGGAGGTTTACGCGCCGGTCCCAAAGGATCCTTTGAAATGAGTTTTGATAGCAATAAACTATTGGTTTCATTGATTTGGACTTTAGTTGAGGCCGCGGCCAAATACGACTCAAACTGAAGGATTTGTTGCTTTTCGAAAGCACTGATTTGAAGCTCACGATTAATCAAATCGTCGCCCGTTTTTGTTGGCGGAGGAAATTCGAAGTGATTAGTAATTGACATTTCAATCAAAATCCTGAGAGTTGGGTAACTCTCCCATCCGAGTGGTCCAAACTCTGAAGGGTTGTGTGCCGTTAAGATTAGTAATTGAATCCATACTTTCCAATAAAGATCACTAATAGCCATATTCGGCGGTTCGTAACCTGAAGGTAGACTAATATTATCCGGATGTCGATAAACGGCATTTGCCATTAAAAGTGAAAATATTTGTTTATCGCTAATTATAAGCACTGGATATGTAAGTGAATCGTATTCGACAATAGAAGCGGCTCTTTTGATCAATGCATCCGATAATTCTATTGCTTCTGCAGATGTCAATGGATTATCTTTTGATGATCCCATCGATAAAATCCTAATGAGAGTGTCCTCCAAAAGAGGTACTTCTGATGTCATTCTAAACATTAAATTGCGATCGTTTTCTGGAGGCCACCCGTCTTTGTTATAATAGTGTTCCGCACTTTCCATAAAAAGAACTTTATTTAAACTGTAATATAAACGACTCATTAATAATAATTAAATTAAAAGACTACCAACCAATGGAGGTATTCATTTCTCTCCGGTCGGAATGTCTTAATTACAGTCTTTTGTAACCATTGAATGGCTAAGCGTTGGATATTTGATATTAATATTTGATAGTTTCGGATAACTTCTGAATATTCAATAAAAATAATAAATTATTTGAAAAATGTAAGGAAAAAATACCTCTTCTATCGGTCTTTGTTGTAGAAAAGGCTTCTTTGACGGCAGGGCTTAAACTTAAAAACATAATCATTGTTAACAAATCAGTAATCGATGAGACGGCTCTTTCTCTAATAGCAAACTCTGAAGGATCCAAATCAAGGAATGGTTGTCCCTCTTCGATGAGGTATTGGGCAAACAATAAATAGTTTATGTGTTCGTGTCTGAGAGCGCGCACAATCTCACGCAAAAGACCCCTTAAAGTTTTGAGATAATCTTCTTTTTGAGCGATCATTTCTTGGAATATTTCGGCCAATACTTTGGTTGACTTTTCGTGTGAGTGTTGAAACATAATTGATATGAGCGGCAGATTGTTTAGACCTCTTTGAGGCGACACTTCATTATAGAGTACAGTTCGCAACAAAAGGCGAAAAGTATCGTCCGATTGGTTTAGCATTTCTTTCATACAAATAATGAAATGATTGGTCAGTGGTTTAGTCTTGAGACGCATTTTTACTAATTGTGAGATCACTTCGCCATCATTTTCATTGCAATTCATACACAGTGTGAGTAAGAGGTCCTGAGCCGGTCGAGTCAACTAATAAATAATATTCAATAAATATTAAAATAATATAAACTTTAGGTTTAATTTTCAATTATCTTTGACTTACTTTTGGATTTTGCAGCCATTGTTCGAGTTTTTGTGAAACAATTAGTCGAACGGTTGGTATTCCGACCGTTGAAATGAGGAGTTTAAGCATATTTCGAGAGACATCACTCGGCGCTTGTCTTCTGTTGAACTGTTCGTTAATTATGTCCGTTACGTATTGCACAACAAAAGAGTCGTTATGAGTGAATCGAGACATGACTGCAATGTTCTCCAAATGTTCTTTCATTTCGGTTGTCATCGGAATACTAGAACAGGAAGTCTCGTCCATCGATGTTTCATCCGTTATATTTGGCGGATGATTAGGACTTGAAGTTAGACTCGAAGATTCAGTCAATTTATTAGTGGTCAGGACGTCGTTTTGCATCATTGATTTGGGCGGTAAACGAGTGTTGAAAGACGCCAAAAGATTATCCACAAATCCTTTACAGTCTTCACTGTCGACCCAAATTCGTTCGCCCAAAGAGTCTTCAATAAAGACTTTGAGAAATTGATCCGGCCAATTATTCTCGTCGTGATAGACCGCCAATAATATATTCGCCGATAAAACTGCGATTAAATTATTTCCTTTCGTTTTATAACTAAGAGTTGAGTCACGTTTTAAAAGAGAACAAAAGGCTTCGACAACTATTTCAGTACAGAAGAGAAGGGGTCGGGTTTTGGCCAAATAACACAAAGTTAGGTATAAAACGGAATCAGGTTTTGAGCGCTGAGTTCGCAATTGTCTGACGGCTCCACAAAGAAGTGCTTCAACCCTTTCATCGCTAACATCTTCTGCTTCGATCACTTTTTCTAACAATTGATTTGCATCCACTTCTTGAGCGAACTCTTCCCAGTGATCACCTGATTCGCGTCTCATTTGTATCGGTCCCGAAGAACGGGTCATATGATGTGATAAAACCTTAGATTTTTTGGGCGCTGAAGAGCCGGCAGTCAATGGTTCGATTGGATCCGTTCTTTTGGGGGCAGTTTTTAGTGATTGTTGTGCCGACGGCGCAGACGAAGAAGTAGTGCCTATCAGTGAAAAGGATGTTAACAGTGAAAAATGTTAACAAATTTGATAAAAACAGACCTAAAGCTATAAAATTTTGTGTCGGCATCGCCAACATCTTTATCTTTGGACCTCTTTTTGAGGCCATTTTAGTGTCAATTAATTCCGAATATATTTTTCAAAAAAAATAATATTTTTATTATGAAATAAACAAATGATTTATTTGTTTTGATTTCACTTTTGACACAAAACAAAGTCAAGAGATGTCACGACTTCTCATTTGTTTTATTTTTTTATTTAGTTTTATCTGATTTTAAAAAACAGATAATTTGTAAACAAAAATATTTTCAATTATTTGATAACTTTTTTGAGTGAATTTAAAGTAAATAAAAACAAATATTGAATGAAATAAAAATTGAATAATTTTTTAAACATTTAAGAAGTCCTTCAGAAGTCGTCAATTGATTGTTAAGTGATTTTAAGTGTTTTTATTAAAATCTGTTTCATTCAAAATAAATAATATTTCAATGAATCAATGGATGAATTAATTCGATATCAAAACTCTTTGATTGAATCGTTAGAACAGGAAAACGAAAAATACAATGAATTTAATAAACGATTAAATTTTGATTCAATTGTAACGAAAGCAAACATTTATTCCAATAAATTAATTAATATTAAGAAAGAAATGCAATCTTTGAGCGAAAGATCCGATAAACTAAAGAAAAGAGCTCTTCGTCTTCAGTCGATTAAATCAAATCAAATCGAAAGCATTGAAACCGAAAAATATAAGGAATTAGAGAAAGAAAAACGATTACAACCCGTCGTCGCCAACAAAACCGATGACCACAACAACTGATCCTCATATCTATTATCTCTTTATCACTCTTTTACTCAAATTTAGATAATTTTGTATTAAATGAGTGATATTTTTATAACAAAAAAAGTGAATAACTGTTAAAAACAATTAACTTTTAGTCAAATATTAATAAAACAAATAAAACAAAAAATATTTAATGAAATGTTTAACAAATTTAAAGATTCAATTAATCGATAATTTAATAATTATTTATACAAAAATGAGTTTTTATAAAAAGTTGTACTCATTTTAAGTGAAGGCAAACACAACTCAATTAAAGATTTTTAGGCAAATGACTGAAAGGTATGTTAAGAGGTAATACTGATGGGTTCATAGCTCTCTCTTTTATTATTTGAGGAATCACTACTTCTTATCCATTTTAAAGCGAAATATATACTGAAAAATAAGATTAGAGTACATAAAATGGTGACCAGAATGAAAGGGAACAATTCCACTACCGGTGGGGTTGGCTTCTCAGCTGCGATAGCATTAGTCGCGTTAATCATAAAACCCAAACTCCATCCAAGGTCAGTCTTCTCTATCTTTTTAGCAATTATTATATTTGGCCACAAATTATCTTCGAATCGATAAACAGTAGAAATGGTTGTATAAATAAAGTGGAGTTGAAAGCAATAGACGTCTAAATATTTTGTCCAAACTTTAGTCCATTCCTTCACTATTGTTGTATTGTCTGAATTACAAAACTTTGTGGTCTTATCCTTATATTCCTCTGCGTTTAAGGGTTTACTAAGATTCAGGATTCGGGCCGTATAGTAGTACGAAGATATGGCATAGAATTGAGTGGAATCGGGTGGAGGAGTGTCCGACTCTTTGAAACATAACTGAAAATTGAGTTCACATTTAGTTTTATTCATGATTTCACTGTTGATTATATGCGAACACTTCTCAGAATTACTGATTCCAACAAAAGTATAGTTGCGGTCGAAATCAATTTCTTTAGACTTATCTTTTAATTTGACACAAATCTGATCCCTAAACTTCTCTCCACTAAGAGTTTGTTTGATTCCAATGGGAAGGCAGGGGCTATCGATCTCATCGCGGACACGATCGCGGGTCATAATCAGGTACTTTTGATATCTGAGCATTGCCTGATCGACACCGAAGCAAAGGTTACTACTGGAACGCACCGTATGGTTAGTTCCGTAAAGTCTGACATTGACCTCATCGGTTACAGAGATATTGGGTTTATTTCCAGTTCTATATGCGATCTGAGCTGAGGCGCCCCCCATATCAAGCATTCCTATCGTTGAGTTTTTAACTGATTCGTCGAAATGATCGACAATTAATTTATTTGAGAGATAATTGTTTGAAACCCAAGAAAAGAGTCCTTCATTTTGTCCACTTATTATATCAATAGTTTTGATTTGAAAGCCTGTATTCTCTCGAAATACGTCTCCAATGATTTTGAAAATGAGTTCAACATTTTGTGGATGAGTTATATTCAAAAGTCTCATTCCAGCGGTCGCTCCCAAATATATGGGTGTAATAAAGAGTCTTTCCTTATCAATCTTTTTGCTAACATTATTCACACAATTCAACAGATCGTAACCTATAGTTTTAATGTCAGATACATTATAACTACTAATCCCGGGTTCAATTCGACAGGTGTCCAACTGTTCCACAACACCTGTGCAACGATTCTTATTAGCCAACCAATGGTAAAGAGTTATCTGAGTGTGAGACGACCCGGAGTCCAAAACTATCCCATACTATGAGTTCAAATAAATAATAATAATTATTAATAAAAGTAAATGACTATAACTTTAGTGAAAAGTAAAAAAAGTGATAAAAAATGAAAAAAATTCATAAAATGATAACATTTTAGTATTGATTAGAAATGAAAAGAATAAGACTCACATCAAAGGGTATATAACCACCGGTTGCGGTGAACGACACAATTATGATAATTAGTCCGACTATTCCAACAAATAATGATATTAATGTTAATGCCTTCCAGTTTGCCATTTGGTTGAGTCTATAGTCCAGTACTGGAGTTGTCTATCATTCGCTTCACTGAACTTCAATGGAATCAGTGTTTGAAATACTTTTCAAAACTGAAGAGTTTAGACGTTTTGTGTTATCACTCTTTCAATTAGTGGTAATGTTTTTAACTTAAAGAGCACTTAAATCAAACATTTCTGAAAATATCTCACAAATTATAGGAACAAATTTAAAAGAAAAAATTTAACGAATATTATAATTATTATAATTTATGGACATTTATTAAACTTAATTCAAGTAATTTCAGTGATTTGAGTGATAAGAGTGGACACAATTTATCAATTTATGAACCGTTCATTAGATTCACTTCTTTTTATTTGAAAAACAATTTTCAATATTTTCTGAAGAATTCCAAGAATCTTATGACGGCTTTTCACGACTAAAATTATAATTTTTAATTATTTACCGAAAAACTGCGAATTCACTACATTTGAAGCTTTAATATAAGGCTTTTATAAAAGGCTTTTAGTTATAAAACATTTGAATTAAATAACAAAAGCATTGAATGTGTGAACAGAATATTATATTAAGTAATTAGTTGTGAATTTGTCACTCAATTCAATTCAATTAAATATTAATAAAAATAAATATTGAATTGTATTCGCTTTCCCTCTATTTGTTACTCATTAAGTATTGATAACTTATCAGATTATGAATAGTATTTTATCAAAACTAACAAATTGTTATTAAAATATAAAAAGAATGTAAATTATAAAAAAAAGCTTAGCGTAAACTAGAGTTTAGATTTTGCCATGATCAAATAGCTTTTAATTGAAACCTGAGATAAACAAACAGTAGATTCGAGCACTTCTTTTGCGCAAAATTACTCTCAAACACTGGTTTTGTCATAACGACGAGTCTATTACGACCTTCAATACTATGTCTCTAATGATGTCAATAAGGCTCGAGCACTGAGAGCTCGTGCTTCAGCTTTAGATAACCAAGTACAAATTAAATGATAATACTACAGGAAAGCATTTCAATTTTAATCAAGATCCATTTTGATTTGCCTTTTCATCACTTCAATCGATTTCTTAGAACTTTTGAAGTTTTGTTTTGCAAATTCTTAATAGTTTCTATCGAAACCTATTGAATGACAAATGACCTCGCTCTTTTATTTAATTTATTGATTAAACTTTAATCGTTAGGCGAATAACATTAATATCTTATATCTATTCGTAAAAAGGTTTGATTCGATATGAAAGCAAACAAAGTTTAAATGTTCAACTTTATTGCTCAAGTTCATTTTAATGTTCAATTCTAGTCATAGAATAATAGCTATAACGTAAGCACAGAATAAATACAAGTGCGACAAATGAAAAGTCATAAAATTCTAGTTTTGATTAATTGTATATTTAATGTATTTCTAAATTAGTTTTCGTTTCACAATAACTATAAAAAGGATTCTTCACATAAGACCCAATTCTTTCAATTCCTCTTAATTTTAGCGCCAATAAAATCCATTTTAAATTTAATCCAATTCTTTATTTTCTTATCACTCAAACATTAAAATTGAAAAAACATTTTGTTAACCCAAAAATATCAATTTCAATGATCCAGGTTCATTTTTACTAATGTTTGTGGCAATTGTTGAAAATTGTTGGGATTGGGCCAAATCGGATGAAACCACTTAACAGTAGTTAACTTTCTTTTTATTTTATAATTTATTACTCGTAAAAAGTCATTAACTAAAGAGTGGATTCTTTACTAAAGAACTTCTTTAATACAATTGCGATAATACTATTGACAACTGAAAACTACAAATAAATCTTTAGATAAGACCTTTGAATCAATAAAAGGATTAAATTAAGTTTAGCTGTCATTCATTCAAACAAAAAAACAGAAAATATTGTTTCGCTTTTTTCAGAGGTTTTAAAAATGACAAAAAAATTTATTTAAATTCAAAACATATGGAATACATTAAAAAGATTTTATAAAATTCTCAATCAATAAAACTTTTGCATATAATTTGGCGGAAAAACAAATCATTTAAATGACATTACTTTTGAATTCAATGATAATTCAAATATAATTGTTTGCATCAGAAATGCATTAATTTTTAATAATAACTAATTATACAAAAATACTTAAAAAAACGTTTGAAGAAAAAAGTAAAATATTCCTCACATTTGAGAGAAGTTTATAAAAATTTGGAAAATTTCCAATTTTTTTGAGGGAAAACAAGTATTTTAATATATTATACAAATCTTTGTTTCTTTTGTAACTATTAGTTGAAAGAAATGATTTTCTTTCATAGATTTGGAATATAAACAAAATATCTGATTCTTGTTCTGTTTTTTTGTCAGATTTGCAAAAATTGTACTAATTTTGAATTTGGGACAAATGTTTTAACATTGAATTCAAATGAAAATTATTAGACATTTATTTTGTTAACATTCCGTCTAAAACAGACGTTAAGAGACGTTAAGAGCTGTCATTTTGTATAATTACTTCAAATTAAAAATAGAAATACTTTTAAATAATATTTTGAGAAAACGATAAAAATAATTGAATTCACTTTAAATACAATGTTTTTGATTAAACGTTAGATCTTTTTAAGAGTAAATCGTTTTGAGACAAATCATAGAAATAACTGATTATTAGATATAATAACTCATTATTTTAAATGAAAACAATATTATCGATGAAATCATTGGAAAAATATTTAAATCAGATATAAATCAATTAATGAATCAATTTTTAGATGAGAGGAAACATAAGTTCGAATCAATTCATATATTTTATAATAATTAACAAAATATCGATTAATTGATAAAAAAAAACATAATTATTATTATAATAATAATAGAAATAATAGTAATAATAATAATAAAATAATAGTAATATAATAGTTATTTCAAATAAAAGTATTAATAATATAATCGTTTAGTTTTCGGTTTTATCTTTCGGTTAGAAATAACTGGAAATGAAGAACACATTCGAAATAATTATCGATAAAATCATTTCCTTTAGTTTAAGGATAGGGTTCGATCTCTTCGGGCTTATGAAGAGTCCAAATATAGGTATTGAACTGATCTGAAGCGTTGGCAGACATACCGACGACGCGATAACCTCTTTGTTCCAATTTATCCAATACTTGTGTCGGCGATTCGTTCACAAGAGACGACTGCTGACCATTTTGTGGCGGTTGAGCCCCTAAATAGTCCAATAGAAGAGTGTCATCATTGGCCACATAAGTGGGTCCTTTCGCCAAATTGTTGTAATGAGTGTATATAATAACGTGAGGCATAACTCAACACTTTATTCTTCTCTTTATTCTATTGACTCAACTGTTGACTATTGATTAGATCCAATCGATTAAAGAGTGACTCAATTATTTAGTTTGAAGTGACAACTCGTCCACTCAATCAGATTTGGATTTTACTTACGATTGATTTATATGCAAATCAACAGATCTTTGGTTCGATTGTCTTTTTAACGATATTTTAAGACAACAATTATTCGTAATTAAGGGTTAAATAATGCCGTAAACAAAACGTCAAAACTGTTTATTTAGTATTTAATTTGTTCTGATTTAAACCCAAACCTAATTAGAAAAATTCACAAATTTTTATGAGAGTCTGTACTCATTGTCGTCAATAAAGTTTTCATTGAGTGAGTTGTATGCAAAACATTCACAAACAACATGTTATCAAATATTAGAGAAAGAGTTATTTAAAATTAAAGAACTTTTTCCAATTAAATGCCAAAACTATTCCTCTCAAAAGAGAATAAAATTAGTTTAAATTACATTTTAAATATTCATTAATTTTTGATAATAAAATCAATGATTTATTTTATTTTTTAAATTTTATTATTTATTTCTGAAAATTATTCATAAATGTCTTTACTTTGTTTTTGAATTTTATACAAATAAAGTATTGACAGTATGTTCTGAAAAAAAAGTTATAAATTGGGTAAATGTGTTGTTACCTGTATTGTGATCTGTATTGTGATCTGTATTCACCTTTATTGTAATCGAGCAAAGTTTCCACTATTTTCACCAAAATAATGAAGACAAGAAGTCGACAGAAAAGTTCTAATTTGGAAACAAATCAATCGATTAATGACTTATTGGTTGAAAATAAAGAACTTAAGAAACAAATAAATCTTTTTATTGAATTTAAACCATTTTTTGAGGGAATTTGTAATCGATTAAACTCTTATTTATCGAAAAAGGAGCTAGATGCTATTCAAGTTTTCAATACTAAATTTAATAAAGTTTTCGGTGAATTTATTAAATTAATTAATAATTCAGAAGAAAAGTATTCAATAGAAGTGATAAGTCTTAGGCCTAAAACCATTCCAAATGAGAATCAGTTATTTAGTGATAATTCTAAAGAAATTAAACTAAATATTAATGAAATTCATTTAAATGATGAGAAATCAGTGAAATGTTCTCAACTCAAACAGAGTTCTCAAAAAATATCAAAACTTAATGAAGAGTCAGTTGAGTGCAAAGCCTTTGTCTGTGGTTTCATCGGATGCGGTGCCTCTTATAAGACGAAGAATGCATTAAAACGACATAAAATGATTCACTCAAATAGTTGTCGATTTAAGTGCGATTGGGAGGGATGTCAGTACATGACTAATGTCTCCGATAATTATCGCAAACATTGGAAAAGACATACGAGTATAGACTTCGACAAATGTATTGTCAATAGTATTGAGTCATTCTTTTATTTTTAGACCGAAACTTCATTTGTGAGGGATTTGGCGAATGTAGTAAAACATATTCATCGAAGAGTGAACTCAAAAATCACATCGAATTGTGTCATAAAATAACTGAACGCAAATTCAAGTGTTCTTTTGAGGGATGTCTTAAAGCATTCAAAAATGAATTTCAAATTCGTCGACACATTTATAGAATGCATACAATTCGGGAGAAAACCGTATTTTGTGATATAATCGGCTGTCAATTCAAAACTTATACTAAAAATAGTTTAGATTTACATAAAATATATTCTCATAGCGATGACAGACCCTATATCTGTACTGTCGAGGGATGTCTTAAAACTTATAAAACTGAAGTCGATTTAAAAGCGCACGAAATGGCAATTCATTCATCAGAGCCTCTCTTCAAATGCAAAGAACCCAATTGTGGTAAAGAATTTCGATACACTCAACGACTTAAAGCACATATGAAAAGGGATCACTTGAATATCAAAGTTGTAATCGCATGTGATTGGCCCGGATGTGATTTTACCACTTCCACTAACCCTTCATTGCTTAGACATAAAGTGGTTCATAGTATTGAACGCAATTTCGTGTGTGAATGGCCAGAATGCGGTAAAACATTTAAATTACAAAGGTACCTGGATGTTCATCTCGCTATACATAAAAATGATAAGAGATATGTGTGCGGTTGGCCCGGATGTCAGTACAGGTGTTGCGTTAAATCAAATCTAACAAAACACGAGAGAATTCATAAGAAATAAAAATCTGAATTAATTGAAGTGATTTTCATTTAGAAATTTTGTACAAAAATATACTTTTGGGTACTTTTTGTTTAAATTATTGATAATTTTTGATCGAAGTTTTGGTCTTTAAAATAAAAATTAAATTTTAAGAGTTATTATAAAATATGTGAAACGAAATAATGTTTTTTAAAGAATAAAATTAAAGAAAATCGTCGGTATTTATCATTCGATGCCAATGTCTGTGATTGAGTCCACTCAAGTCATCTAATTCTGCGATTTTTTTCAAATATTTGGCCAAATAATACAATTCTTTGTCAGTATCTCTATTCTTATGGGCCTCACGGAAAGCCTTAATTCTGAGCCCATTTTGAGGATTCATTAAAAAGTTTTTGCGGATGTCGTCAAACATTATTGTGTTCTTAGAAGTGTATTGATCTTTGAATTTACCCCAAATCACACCCAAAGGCTTAACCTATTATTAGATAGAATTCATTAGAATTTTAAATAAAATAAGAGGTCAACAGACGTCAACGAAACCATATTTCTGAGTGTGAACTGAAATCATAGCCGAAGAGTCCAAATAGAAGGTTATCTTATAATTGGGATTCCGTTCGACTCCCAATTCTCTCATTTTCACTTCAATCCATTTCATTCCCGTCGCCGCTAAACACAAATTTAATAATTTTATCGTTAATTTAATAAATTCAAGGCTTACACCAAATGACAATATCGTAATCTTCATAAGCAATGGTTAGAAATTCATGTAAATATGGTCTCATTAGTTGTGCCGCACATTCAGCGGTTGATCTGTGATCTGAGTGTCAAACAAAATGTTTATTTCATTTAAACTAAAGTTTGAAAAATACCAAAAAGTGTGTAATCGATGTCGAGAACCAACAGTTTCTTTCCTTTTCGGGGCTCAGAAAGCATTTTTATTTTATACTCTTTGACCCGTTTCTCAACTTTGACTAAAAACTCTTCCCTATTCTGAATGGGAATACTTCCCATTTCTACCTCATCGCCGATATCAAAGTCATTGACAACTTGTGGTATATCTTCAGGAGAGAGATCTACATTTGCGATGTCTTCTTCTTTGCTGCCGATCATCATTATCTTCATATTAGTTCTAATATCAACCTTTGAAAGACAAGTTTCATCTGAAACTGGTTTTCCTTTAAATAAAGTTTATGTCATTAAAAGTGAATCAAATCAAACAAAAGTTATCATTTGTTTATATAATAATACATTTGTCTTAAAGAGAAATATTAATGAAATGACAAACCGTTACTCTTAAGTCCCATAAGTTTTTGTCGATGAGGTTTGACTCCAGTCTTCTTATAAATTGCATTCTTTAAGTCCAGAACTGAACAGTCATTTGTCAACGAATCGATTTTATACTCATTTGAACTCCACTTCACTGTAAGAAAGATCTCATTTGTGGCCAAATCTTCGCTCATTTTTCAAAATTTGAGATAAATATAAACAAATTAATTAAACTTTTTTGTCCAAAAATATTAAATTAATTTAATTAAATTAGAGCTGAGATTCGTCTTCAAATTGATTTACTTAAGACTTAAGTAATAATTTAATTTTGAAAACTTTAAAAAACAATTATATATTAAATAATAAATAAAAATTCATTTAATATATATTTCATTAAAATTATGATTAATAATAGGTTTTTGATTCAAATTGTTTTAAATTTTCAGCTGATATTTAATAAATAATATCTTTTCACAAAAACTGTTACATCAAAGAAACAGTGGATGACATTTATATGTTTACTACAAAAGTCTTTTCTATTATAATAAGTTTTAGGGTTTTATTTAAATTAACGTATACTTTGTATGGTTTTACTCATTTCTAAACAAAAACAATTTGTATTTCACTCATTCATAAATAGAGGGCTCTGTTTTTAATCAAAGAATATTCTTGGTCATTTCTAAATCTATATTTCAACTATAATATATTCGAGGCATAAGTTATGGAAAGTTATTAAAAGTCAGACATTCTTTTCTTTTTTATTTACTCTATTTTATTATTATTTATAATTTTTATGATTTATTAAATAATTTAATTCTCGTTTCTATTTGTGTTTATTATATCATTTCAAAAGTTATACTGAATTTAAAAATAAAATTTATTTAAATTAGTTTTAGTTTAAATCGTTTTACGAGTTTTAAAACAGAAATAATAAATTAGAAAATTATTTATTTATATAAGAAATGAAATGATAACAAATGATACAATAGATCCAGACATGAGACCAAACGCTATGAAGAATGAGGACAACATTCCAGCACTGAATAATAGCTCCGGTTTAACACATTTGGGAACATTTATTACATTAATTGTTAGGAGATATCCATTACTTATTCCTAAAAATAAATTTCCCAATAAATAAAGGAAATCATTGGACATAAAAACTGAGATTTGACGCCATTCTATGTTTAAATTACAGAAAACAAAGAATGGAATTAAAAGTATACGAATTGCACTTAAAATCCATAATTTTGTTGTCATTTGTCTCTCACTTCTTTGAGTGCTTACGAGACAACAGCCAACTATTGAACACATATTAAACGAGAGATGACTCGTAATTGGAATCAAAAGTTTGTTTGGAATAAAAGTCATTGATTTGCAAACGGATTGTATATCGACTTGAATTGAAGGGTATATCGAGGAAGTGACCAAACATACGAAATACATATTTAAGAAATGTTTCCAACCCTTCGATAAAATGTCATATAATGAGAACTCTTCACATTCAGAGACAAAATCGTCGAATTCGTAGCAAATATTGTTTTTATATTTATTTTTGAAATAACGATAAAAGCGCTGAAATATTAATTCAATATTAATGCAATTGAATACACAATTAATTATTCAAAAATAAAATAAAATGAATAAAACTTACGCTCAACGAAGAGGTATAATAAAAATCAAAGCAAACTAAAAGAGTGATGATTGAGACGACAAAGAAGTAAATGTATGCAAATCTCTGGTTTTTAATCAAAATGATTGACATAATCTGCAGTCCAGTCATAAAAACTCCGCCGAAATATATGCCAAACATTAAAATTCTTCCATAATTTTGAGGAAGAAATGCAGTCATTGCATGAATACATGTTTGAAATATTCCGTTCGATATATTCAAGAGAATAATCGATACAATTATTATTAAGAGATAAATAATTTCATGTTCAGAGGTGTCAGTTATTGTCAGAATTACTATTAAACTGATGACCAGAGCCTGAAATACTATACTAACAGTTATTCTTCGGGTAAGACTCCAGACGGGGCTAAAACACAAACAAAGAAAAATTGAGATAAAGTTCAAGACTTTGACATTAAAATTAATGACTTATTTATTATTTCCTGTTTTTGATAAAAATCTAAGTTTTGATTAATTTTGTGTAAAAAAGAAATTTTTGTAAATCTTTTAGATTTAAAAATCTGTTAAAAGCTGTGAATTGTCTGATAAAATGTGTTAATTAGAAAATTTCTGTTTGAATATTAGTCTCATTTATTACATATTTTTTGATTAATTATTTTTTGATAAAATACCAGTTTTTCATTACCTGATCGGTATTAACACATTGAACAGAATAGCGATCACTGAAGCGGTCGAAGAAGTGATTTCATAATAAAATATTAAATGTTTTCTATTAATAAAATCCGATTCATTTTTATTGAGAAGTTTGGAGTCGTTTTTATGATAAGCACTAAATTTAAAGTCACGGAAGAACTGATTTTCAATGTTTTGGAACAAAATTAAAAGAAATAATTAGTTTATTATATAAAATATATTATAATATAAATTTGTTTCGTTGAGAAAATTTTGTTTAATCATTAAATACTATTTGCGGTATTACTGTCTAATTATAAAAAAATGAATAAATTAGAACACTTGATTGATCTAGCAAATAATAGATTTGATTGATTATCATTTTGGGTAATTAAGAATAACAACTTCTTAGATATATATCTTAATTATCTTTAATTAACTGATTATAGACTCATCTTTTTATTAATAAAAAATATCCAAAATAAGATTAATTAAAAAAAAGTGTTTATAATCTAATTATAAATAGAATCTAATAATTACTGTTTCAGAGTTGATGAACATATTTGAGGGCAAAAACATAGCGATTCCCTCCAATAATACTATAAATGCAATAAAATTAAATTTATCGGTCGGTTGTGGCGACACATAAGTGACTGAATGCGGTTCAAAAATTCGGGATGACTTCCACGCGGGCTTTATAGCGATCCGACGGTTTTCATTGCGATCGTACGGATCACTAATTTCGTCAAAATTCTCATACATTTCTTTCAATTCCATAATTAACTCAAGTTTTGAATTTTTTAAGAAAACATTTTATTCTTTTTGGAAAAGATTTGGAAAATTTTATTGTCTTTAAAGACATAAAGTTTTAAAACTTCATAAACTTTATAAAAAAGTCGATCAAAAAATTATTTACAAGAATATGATCTTCACTTAAAAATTTTGATCACAAACTGAAACTAATAAACAATTGTTTGGTTTTATTCGACATTTTATGAAAAAATCGGAAAATTGAGTGAATGAACGCATTTCACGAGTAATTCGATACAGAATTTGTAATATTTTTATCACTGATTTTGAATCACATTTCAAATGAATAAATGGTTATTAATCTCACTTTTTGGTACATAAAAGAAAACTTTTCATTTGAGACATTCCGAGTAAAGGGGAGTCTTTGACGACGTGACCACACATTAGAGTCGATGATTGTTCCAAATATAGTCTATATTTGAATGTTTGGTGATTTCATATGATTGGAAATGACTCGTATTTTATTTGACAACACATTAAAAGTGGGATTTTTTAAAAACTTTTTACTCTTCAATCGTTTTGTATTGAATTCATTAAAGCACTGATCGGTTTGTATTAAAATCTGGTTCTCAAGGATTCGATTTTGAATTTGATTTCGAGACTCGTTTTATAAAAATTAAATAAATAAATAAATATAAGAATTTTTTTAAATCAAAATCAATAAATCAAAAGTAAAAAACAAGTCTTTTTTAATCAATGCTATTATTCCAGAAAAGATCACTTCCCAGGAAATGATTCCCACAAAATAACCAGGTTTAGATTTTCATTAAGAATATGACATTGATTTTAGGCATTATTTGGCAAATAATTGAAGAAATCATTAGAAATCACGAAATATTTAAGGTTTAATGAAGTGATTATTTGAATATCAATACAATTCGTGCGAATAATAATTATATGAATTTCAATACGAATGTGAGCACAACATTATATCAAATATAGTGTTTAGAATTACCACAAATCAATTGTCAAATGAAATGATTAAAATTACAAATATTTTTTCTTTTATACCATAATTTAGAAATAATTTTCACATTTATTTCAAAAAACATTTAAAATTATATTAATATTAAGGAAAGTTTTGCCAAAAAATTAATTCGAAAAAAACCATTGAATTATATTTTCTATGATTTCTATGAATTTAAAATTGAGTTCAAAAATAATACTTCGATTATAACACTTGTATTATATCTGTTAATGAAAATCATTTGCGCCGAAACTTATTTTTAAAGGCAATAACAAAACCAAAAGATATTTAAATTATGGAAACGAATTAAAAGTCATTTCAATTCATTCGTCATTTGATTACTTTAAACACAACCTGTAATTAAGGCTAATCTGAACAACAAGTTATTATCGATAGTCCTCTCACTTTAAAGTTATTCAGTTCTGGTTTGAAGAAATCACAGAATTGTGTGCCAAACAGTAGTCCCTTCTTAAGTCTGTTAAATATATAAAAAATAGTTTAATGACAAAAGTTATCGAAGAATAACGACCTCTAAATTGTATTGTCTTTTATTAAAGCGTTTCAAACTGTAAGACAAATGAATTACACATTTCTTATACTAATTATTATAAAAAAATTTCATTTAAGCGAAAAATTATTTTTGTCGAGACTTTTGATAAATATATTTATGAATCAAAAATAGTTTTACAAATCACTTAATATTCGTCATTAAACTAGCAAACGACCAACGAATAAATAAACAAGGTATTATTATTTTTATATTCTATAGAAATATATGAATAAAACTTTTAATTCAAAAGAAATGTTTTAATTTAAATTTCAAAACATTTTCTTATTTAAATTAGTATTAAAATTAACTCATTGATTGTAAAATAAAGGTGCTAGGGCATATGCTTAAAGATTAACATTAAATAACATTTATATCTATTTTCAGGCTTTTTATAAAATGTTGGGACAAAAAGTCTAGGAGTGAAACAATAATTGAAGGTCAGTCGCTCTCTGTTTATGTCATATAAAAACTGGTCTTTACTTTAAGAGCAGAAATGTTTTGATGTTATGATAGGAAGAGATGTAATGAAAAACTGAGTCCTTATATCACACGTGGAATGAATTTAATTGAAATACGGGTTGACATCAATTCAATTCAATTCAATTTTGCGCTCATTTTAATTACTTAATTACATCTGAGACTAATTATATCTCATATTAATTGAGTCCCAATTTTAGACACATTTCATCAAAATGTTTACAATTAGTTCATAAAATTTCTTTTGATTTCAATGAAATCATTTCATAGTTTTGTAAATATTTTAAATTAATTTATAATTTCAACGAAACGTAAGTTTAATTAAAATTAATTAAAAACCAATAAAATTATCATTTATTCTCCATTTTTTGCAGATATCTTCCGATGACTGTATAATTTAAAGCTGTCTTTCAAAACAAGAATTGAATTAAAATGTCTTTTATTCGTTTGTCTTTCTATCGGATCCGACGAAACAAGATATCCATAATCCGAATGATTAGTGCCTTCTTTTCAATCGCCGCTATTTTTCTTCTGTTGTCGCGAACTATAAAAACTAATTCTTCGGCCAAAAGCTCTTCTTTTTTGTCTTCTCTATTGTCGTCGGATTCTGAGAACCAATTGGTTGAAATTCATCCGAAACACTCCAAACAGTCTGTGATTCAATTGAGTGCCAAAGATTGGCATTTATTTAATAAATTAAATCCAGTGATGAGGGGTTGGGGCGAAAAGGGAGAACCCGTTACTCTCGAGTCGGAACAAGAAAAGGAAGAATCAAAAAAATTGTTCAAAAGCGGTGCCTTTGATGTCTATATTTCGAACCGAATTAGTCCGAACCGAACTCTTGTTGAGGCCCGACCTTATGAGTGCTCTAAAGTTATTTACGATTTGAAATCTTTGGGAACGGCTTCTATTGTCATCATTTATACCAATGAGATTTGGTCGGCACTCGTTCGCACTGTTTGGTCAGTTTGGAACCGAACGCCTGACATTTTGCTCAAAGAAATCATTTTAATCGACGATTTCAGTGATAAACCAGAACTTAAAGAACCGTTGGATAAATATATGGGATATTATTTTGGAGAAAGGGTTCGGATTATTCGACTTAACAAAAGAGAGGGTCTAATCAGAGCCCGATTAAAGGGTGCGCGAGAGGTAAATGGCGATGTCATCATTTTCCTCGATAGTCACTGTGAAGTTACTGTCGGATGGATTGAGCCTCTCCTCCAACGCATTCATGAAGACCGGCGTAATGTTATCTGTCCTGTGATTGATGTCATTTCTGATAAAACACTCGAATATTTTGCGGGAAATCCCTATTATTTTCAAGTGGGAGGCTTTACGTGGAGCGGACACTTCACTTGGATTGATATTCCAGAAGATATGACTCGAGATAATCCTACGAAATCAGTTGCGTCTCCAACAATGGCGGGCGGACTCTTCGCAATCGATAAACAATATTTCTTTGAAATCGGTTCTTATGACGAGTCGATGGAAATATGGGGCGGAGAGAACCTAGAATTGTCGTTCCGGTCAGTCATTTAGAATAACTTTTTCTTTTAGTTAATATAAGTTTTAAAGAATATGGCAGTGCGGCGGTCGTCTTGAAATTTCTCCCTGTAGTCATGTGGGACACATATTTCGTGATTATCATCCATACTCTTTCAATGGAAAAGACACCCATGGCATTAATACTTTGCGAACAGTTTTGGTTTGGATGGACCCTCAATATCAGAGATACTTTTTTATGCACAGAAATGATCTCAAAGAAGTCAATGGAGGAGATCTTAGCTCAAGGCTTGCGCTAAAAAAGGAATTGAAATGCAAGTCTTTCAAATGGTACCTTGATAATGTTTATACCGAAAAGAAGTTCATTTTTGATGTGGACGTCAAAGCATACGGATATGTGAGAAATGGTATTTCAAATCTATGTTTAGACAATTTGAACAAAGATGAAGACAAAACTCATAATTTGGGTATTTTTTTAAAAAATAAATAATATTTGTTTTACTCAAACTTTTATTTTTTAGGACTTTATGTGTGCGCACCGGACAGACCTTTGGATGTGTGGACTAATCAAGTGTTTACATATACTAATTCGGGTGAATTGAGACGAGAAGAGGGCTGTGCCACCGCTGACTTCGATACAAACGTTGTGGAAATGTCTAAATGTATTAATTTGAAACACATCCGTAAAAGACGTAAACGAACCGTTCAAAAGGAAAAACGGAAACAATTGTGGAAACACACAAAAGGCGGACAAATTATTAATGATATGACCGGTCAATGTCTGTCCACTACCGGCGCTGAGAGTGGATCTGATGTCAAAATTGTTGACTGTAATGAAGACGACGTTCACCAGTTGTGGTGGTTTCAGACCTACTCTGATATTAATGTTATTAATAAATGACTAAATAATAGTTAATTATAGTTAAGATTTTTAACAAATTTAGAGTTTATAACGAATTTTAATGCATTTTAGTATTTCTCTACTAAAAACTGATAACTTATTTATTACATTCGCTGTTAAGGCACTGACGAGTCATTAATATATAGTATTTTATAAATTTTCCAAACATTTGAGTCATTTTTTCTAAAACGAAGTGCACTTTATATCGATATTTATATTTATTTCTAATGAATTTTTATTTTCTTTTTTTTGAAAAGTTTTATAAAAACTTTAATTTTTAAAATTCACGAAATGATGAGTCAATTAACACAAAGATTTAGTACTTTTCATCGATTTTTTAATTTTCCAGTAATTTATTCAACAAATTTTCTAAAAATTGTTTTATATTTTTATAATTATAAAGACTTTAAACTTTTTATAGACTTTTATTTCAATTGTATTTTAATTTAAGACATTTTCGCGATAAACCATTTAAAGCATTTCTAATAAACTTTTAATCGCTTCTGAAAATTGAAAAACAAAACTATTTTTAGTGTTTTATTGTTTCTGTTTTTAAGTCATAAGATTTTTAATTGCGATATAATTAAAGAATAGTTTGGAATTACCTTAAAATGGGAACGACTTAAACAATTTCAGTTTAAATAAATGAATGAATAGATTCAGGAATTAATTTATAATAAAAACAAAGAAATGTTTTCTAAAATAAACTGATTCTGAAGGAAATGATTGCTATCAAGAGATGCCATAATAAATGACTTGAGTTCTAATTCAATCAAAAACTCTATTATTGAGTGTAAGGCCTGAGAAAAGCTATTATTGGGTCACTTAATGTTACCTTTTGATGAAAAACCGGTACTCGAGTTGTGTTTCATTGCAAACCCGATTATAGTAATTAATATTTTGTTTTGAATAGTTTTTGAGCTCAAACTATAAATACTTTCTTTTAAACAATTTTTATAATAAGAGTTGGCTTTAAGACAGGTTTTCAATAAAATACAGACAATTATTGACAGCCCTTTTGTCTGAGAAAAATGTTGACCATAAGGTTTGTTGGATATAAAAATCCTTTAAATCCCATAAAAAATAGAATTTTATAAACAATAAATAATTTAAAAATGAGTTATTTTTGAGCTCTAATTAAACAACAACTGAGAAATTTCTGTATTAATAAATAACTGGAATTAAAATAAAACATAAAATAAAATAAAAATCAAATATTTTATTAAAAAAATTCCTTAAAATATTAATAAAATGAATCGAAAAATTGAGACAAAAAGAGAGCAAAATTAGAGGAAATATTTTTCGATATATTTTATTTCTAAACTTATTTAATGAAATATAATAATTAATAAAACAATACAATTATTCATAATTATAATAATATTCAAATTATAAGAATTTGAGAAAATCTTTTTAAAAGAAAAATTTGTAAATCAAATGAAAAATTGGGTTTTTCTCATAACTTACAGATAGTTTGTATTTATTCTCAAATTACACCTTATTTTTCAAATTAAAATTTAAGACTTTTTGCGAAGAGTCTGAGAGAAGAAACATTTCCATTCAATAATAATAATAATAATATTAATAATAGTTATCACAATCGCGTGTCTTGTGTTGTGTAATGAGTTTTGCCATCAAATCCTTAGAAATTGGGCTCATTTTGTGATTATTTATTCATTTTTCTTCTTAATTACAATGTCTTTGAGATTTACGTTTACTTTCTCTTTGACTTTAAGCGGAACAGAATTAAAACAAAACCTAAATATTTGAATATAATATAAATTAGATCTCATTTAAAGATATAATAATTGAAATGATTTGACAGACCTTTTGAAAGCTTCCAATTCTTTTTCGAATTCGTCGAGTTCTCCATTATCTAAATCGATGTCTTTCGGCATAAATACTTCGTCTAAAGATTAAACCAAATATTTAAAATTGAAAACAATCTTAGAATTGAATATAAGTCAGACCTGGAGATAGAGTTTCGTCGGCATTATTTTTCTTTTTATTTTTATTAATTCTGTTTTGTTTTTGTTTGATATTATGCCTCAACTCATTGTCGACTACCCTTTCGGGTGATATCGAGTTATTTTGTTTCGTTCCGTTGGAAACAAGAGTTCCGTTTTGTTTATGGTGTGGAATAACTCCATTACAAATCTGTTCATTTGAGGAAATGTTTGTTTTATTGTGATTATTATGAATGTTATTAACAGAACTCTGACTTAAATGGTTTTCTTCTTTCTTGTCATTAGAAGTCTTTATCTTCTTTTTGTTATTTTTAGTATTCTTAGCATTTTTAACAGTATTACAGGTATTACCGTTGGCCACACCATTAATACTCTCATTTAAATGATTGGGAGTTGACTGAAGGTTTTCTAAGTCTAAGAGCCAAATGTCACCATTTATTCCATTCGGAGGTTTGGATTCGGAAACAATTTTGGCAGTTATAGAGTCGCGGAGGAGTACCTCCGATGGCTTTGTTGTCGACGAATGCTGTTCCTTATGTTGTTTTGATGTTATGCTGTTCTGATGGCAATGAATGTTATTATTATTGATATTATTATTATTATTATTCGAAGAGATGTCTTTCTGGTCACTAGACTTTTGATCAATAATTTTATGATTACTCTTATTATTATTAATATTATTATTATTGATTTTTTCGGCAGTTTTTGAATTGGAATTATTAGTAAAATGGGGTTTATTTTCCTTTTCGAGTCTCCCGTTTGAGTTCTTTACTTCTTTATTGTCGACGATTTTCTTTTCTTTAATCTTTTTCTTTTGTTTGTCTTTTTTCTTCTTATCTTTAGTGTTATCGTCGGTTCCATTAATAAAATTAATCAATTCTTCCAAATCTCTTTTGTCTTCCTTTTCGATTTGGTCTTTCGTTTTGCAATTGTTTTCGATCGCAATTGCATTTTGAGTACTGTTTTTTTCACACTTTTCTGCCTTTCGTTTAGATAACCTCATCCGCAGTCTTTCCCGCATTTCATTATAGTTTCGAGAAGTGGGGGCGACGGCAGGCATTCCGTGACCAAAAACTTCACAATAGCAACAGTCACAAACACGACCGCCTTCTCCTCTCTGGTTATTACTGGTTGATGTAGAGGTGGTCGAGCTTTGGTCAGAACACGAGTCTTCATCGTCTTCGTCCTCCTCGTCGTCAACATCTTCTTCATCGTCACAGTCTTCGTCTTCTTCACAGTCGTCTTCATCGGTGTTGTCAACAACTTTTTGTGATTCATTCTTTGATTTATTAGTTAAAAGCAGATCGACTTGTGTTGAGGCTGTGCTGCTCTTTAAATGTTTGTTAGGGGGCGGTAAATTCGTTATAGTTTTAATATCGACGGCATCCCACTCGCCATAAGCGGCCAAAAGTGTCTGTTCTTGAAGTGCAGAGTGTGCTTCCACTTCAATGTTGACGGACTGCATGTTTTTACCCGATTTAAGCAGTTTTTGTTCCTCAAGAAAGCGAGCGTTTAAACACTCTATCGATGGTTTCTTTATGCACATCGGAGAGTCTCCACTCCCGCCACTATCAGACCGAGACTTGCCTTTACCGGCACCGGACACGTGATCATCTAAAACCCACTCAACACTAAATTGTTCCCATTCTTTGATTAGCGCACGTTTTTTGTTTAAGATTGCGAACTGTTTTCAGGGAATAAACAACAAATAAGTGATAACACAATCGATAAAAGATAACGATTTAATTCATTACTTTTTCGTATTTATCGATGAACTGTTGGGCTTCGCGCCAAACAACTGATATGACAGTCATTTCGTCCTCAAACTTAAGAAATCTGGCGTACATGTCAATAAGGGACCGGTCTTTTGTCAGTGCTGTCAACCTATCAATCAAAGCAAACACTAATTAAAAGAGTCGTTAATCAATGGGTTTAAAGAAAAAACAAATTTTAAGACAAAAAGTCAATCAAACGAATGGATGATTGAATGCATACTTCGGTAACCCGTGTTTGATGAAAGTGTCCGAATAAACAGTGCTTTGGAACAATCGTCTATTAAGGAACTCCCAGGTCAGGTTAAATTTTCGCAAATGTTTAGATTCGAGTTCTTGGAGAAACTGAGCGCTCTTTTTAGAGGCGCGACAGAGTTTTCCGTACTGGTCTATCATTGCTTCAAAGAGGGCCTGAGATCCCTGTTCTAAATGCTTCAGTAGATTCAAACGCATCTCCACAACAAAAAGCCGAACCTGTGCTTCCAAACACTGATATAATTTGTGTCTGTCGTGAACACACAGTCTGACCACAAAATAAATAACATTTCATTAATTATATTTTAATTACAATAAAAGAGAAAAATTCTCTGATTATAGTTTTGGTCATTAAATGAGACTAAAAAAAAGTTATTCAAAGCCTTCTTTGAATTCGGTATTTAAAGGCTCTGTTTTTCAAAAAATAATTAAAACTGTTTTCAAATTTAGGGGAAAATCAAAAGAAAATAAATAAATAAATATAAGAATAAAATAAAGAGAAGAAGTGATTAAATAATTGAAGTGAAGAAGAGATGAGAAGAGATGAGACAATGTGTGAGAGTCTGTGAGAGTCGGGGGTTATTAACACCTGAATGACTGAATGACAAATAAATTGTAAACATTTTCTTTGAAATCAATGGATTGCAATGAATGGCATCCATTCAATACCTAATTATTAGATTATTTGTTAAACGTTTGGCTCAAAAATATTATAATTAAAAATAAATAGACGTTAAATAAATAAGAAATGATTGACTCAATTGACTCACTTATGAACTATTTCTTTGAGTCTTTCGTTGGAAGGCAGCGGACATTTCATATGAAGAGTCAACTCCATTGGGTTTTGTTGCATAAATGTCTGATTGAGGACAAGACCTGATTCCCGGTAAATGCGAAGTATGGCTGACTTGAGTTCGTGCCAACACGAACGAAGGTCTTCATGAAGAGGCTGTTGGTCAGAGTTGGACGCCATTTGCATTTTGAATTGTCTTTTGTACGAATTGTACGAATAGTACGTAACACAAACACCACATCTATTACTGATCTTCGCGTTACACAAACTTTATGAATGACATCACAATATTTAGTACAGATTTTGCATTAAATTTGTTCATATTTTCAATGTTATTATAACATTCAATTCATAGACTTTGGATCAGATTTCATTCAGTGGACACTTAACCACAAGAGATAATCGAAAATTTTTTATTTGTTTATTTATTTGAATAAACAAATGAGGAATTCTTAAAATATTTTGGCGCTCACTCTTAGTATTGATCGAGCAATTGATTTAAGAGTAGGACTAAACTAAACACTTAACGTTCAACAGAAAGTTAATCAAAATATGAATGTTTGGATTCCCTGAAACTTCAAACATGAAAACAATTTCATCCCTCTTATGCTTTACTTAACTCTAACACATGTAATGTACTGTTGTTTGTGAAACATCTGAAATGTGGGGAATCCACTGAAAAAGGGGTCAAAAGTAGAGTTTATTTTCTCAAAACAATTCATAAAATGTGTAAAACAAATCAATTACGTCATTGTATTTCACATTCATTTAATAGTTTAGAAAAGTTTTGGAAACTTCTTATCAAATGATAGAAATCTAACGATTAAATTGAAATTATATTTTAAATGATTTTGTTTTAGAGATAATCAACTTTTGAATGAAATAATTGTTTTGAGACAAATATCTGTAAATAACTCTACAATAACTCTCTTAATATTATTGTAATTTATTTATATTATGTCTCATTTGATAAGAAGTGGAAGTATTTTAAAAACACTTAATATCGAGACTTAAATCTTATTGAAATTTATTTTATAAATAAAAATAATTGAATGAAACGTTTTATCACTGAATAAAAACTTGTTTTTTATTTTTGAATAAATTTTTTCAACAAATTTTCAATAATTTTATATTCATTTTAAGAGAAAAATTATATTAAATGAAAACAATGTTATCATTAGTTTAGGAAAACAATGAAAATGTTTGTAAACTTTTATTTTTGAGTTATTAGTAACCAATGGTTAACATAAAAAATGTTATTTAAGAGTCATTTATGAAAATATTTAAGTGTTTTATCAAAATATTTAACACAATTTTAGTATTTCTGGTGAATAAAAATTTCACGATTTATAACGACTTGAGTTTTATTGAAAAGAAGTTAATTAAAAACGAGTTTTGATTTTTGTTGAGAACTTTTCAATGACTGAATCATTGATTTCCAGGAATTTTTCCATTGAATTGAAAAAATAATTCTAAGAAATTGAATTTTCTGGTGATCTCATCCCACACAGGGATGTCCACAACACTATAAAAACAACATTTTAATGGATGACATATCTTTCCTATTCATTCAGTGTTTTCATGAATTAATTTATTTTATTTTATTTGTTATTTATTATTTCAATTTAATTCAATAAAAAACACTTCTTTTAAAAGTTGGTAGAGCACAACCACAAAACCATTACGTTGTCTTTTATTCATAAATTATATTCAAAGTTTTTTAAACTTAAAATTAATTTAATCAGATTTCAAACGATTTATTATTTAAGATAAGATTAAAGCTTTTTTTTAAAAAAACTGATGTAATCCAATTTAGTTGATTATGTCCTTGCTTATTTCATTATATAACATTATATAATTTAATGCTAATTATATTCTTTATTAAATGAATTATAATTAGAATATATTTAAACAAAAGTTTTGATAAAAAAATTATGAGAGAATTAATTATGAAAATAATAAATCAATGTTTGAATGTTTTGTGAGAATATATGAGAATATGGGCTAAAAATGAGAAACTCATTAGAAATAATAGGGGTTTGGCTTTTAGTTAACAAATATATTTCATAACAAACCTCTTTCTGAAGAATTTAATTGAATTTTTATAATTAAAAAAATTGAAAATCTATTTATTGTTTACTGGTTTTAATAGAAAAAGTTAAAAGACTTTTGAAAAGAGAGTGAGAAATAAAAAGTCGATTCATTTTATTTGTTATTAAAGTGTTTTATGGAAAACAATCGAACAATAAATTGTTAGCAAAAAGGGAATCATGTTTTGCTTTTTAGTGGCACAGGTATGCCAAGTCTGTGCTCTCACTGTGTGAGCACAGCTAAAATGTGTACACCTTTTTCACAGTACTTACATAATAAACTCTGTAATAATAAACAATATTTATTCTGTGCGATGAGGACATTGAACTATTGAACTCAATAAACGAACTCAATTATATGTATATTACTATGAATCTCATTATTCAAATAAATTTTCTCTATCTATAGATCACTCAATCTATTGATTCACTAATTTTTATACTTTTATTATCAAATGGTTGACAGCTTTCAATGAATTACTTTATTTTTCTTAATTTAAATTTTATTTGAATTTCTATTTTAAGTATAATTTTGATTCAAAGAAAAGATTCTGAAGAGTAAAACGATTTAAAGTTATTTAAACAGTTATGAAAACAGAATATTCTGTTATTAATGGTATGCCTGGAAGCCATAAATCAAATAAAGTATAGACTAAAAATGGCAAACATTTAATTGGTATGAAAATGATTGGATGCCTTTTGCAGATTGTTTTACCAATTATTACATCTGTTATAACCATATTTTTCACTCTTTTATCTCTTTTATTCTTCAAATGTGTCAAAACTATAGTTGTATTGATGCCAATAAACTCACAAATATTTCGGATAAGAGTAGAGAAAATAAAAATTATTGAACTTTAAAATTGAAAACTAAATGAAAAGTTGTTTTTCACAGGAAATTAGATTCTAATAGATTAAACTTTAAAGTATAACCAATTTTAAACTAAATCTATTTCTAGTTTATAACCACTTTTTATATTAGATCTCATATCGCACTCCTTTTCTAATAATTGTTTGAAAATATTGGTTTCGATATTTTCGGTATAAAGAAATTCAATGTATATTAAAGTGTATTCAAATGCAAATCACTTTTTGTTGCACTCATTCATTGAATGTTTGAAATCTAGAATTTGAGGCAATTGAGTCACAAACAGGTATATTGAGATTATTGAGAGTTCGGATAATCTAAAATTTTATGCCAAAACTAATTTATTAATCTTTAAAAGGGATGGGATGTCAGTCATAGACCTGAATGTTGATGGGGTCGAACTGATGGCTAAGTTCTTATTCATTTAAATTTTATTGATATATATTTTTTGATCAAAATTTAAGATTAAATTTAAAAAACCATTTATTTTTAGTTTTCTTTGGTTTTAGTCTTCATTATAATGAAATTAATCGTTTAGTTGTGCAGCTGTGCTCTTATGTGCTCTTATGTGCTCTTCTGCTTTTGTGCTCTTCTGCAGTAACTGTTGTGCATGATCATATCTAACAAGAAAAAGTACCCAATCATGTTTATGTAATCATTTTAGGAGCTTAACCTAACCATTGATATATTATTTAAATAGAACTGACCCTCAATTTTGAAGCTCTAAAACAAAAAACAGTTTATTATAGAAAAATATTTGCATCAGTTGTGAGACATAAACTGTAAATAATTTGGCACTCATTGCATAAAATAAGTGAAGTATATCGCTCTTGATTTTGAAGTTTCCCACCTTGGTAATTTCTAAATTCTCACAAACGGCTATTATCTCTAAAATTAAAAGACATTTATATTGAAATCCATCAAAAAAGAGTTGGAATTAAATGAACTAAATATAGTTGAATACAGTTTTAGTGTTATGTGAGCCTTATGTTAGCCTTTGGCCATTCCTTTGGCCATTCCCTCGGATTTAAAATTAAATGATACGATATATTTATAAATATTAATTATGGATAGTTTTCCTTATGAGAGCGCACAAACACCGCAACAAAAACAGTTGAGATGTTTGTCCTAGAACTTGAAAACCGGTCTAAGGAATAACTGCACTCCAATTATTATTCGTCCGGACCTTTAAAACGTACCAAAAATAAGATAATTTACGAAAAACTATCGCTCGCTTTGAAAGAACTCAAACTAAAACTAAAGACCAAACACTCAGAGAAGTATTCAATTCTTAGAATTGATTTTAATATACATTACTTTTATGTAAACCTAAAAAGTTTGCATTTCTTTAAAACTGTGTTTTGAAGTCTAAAAACGTCTAAAAAGGCGGAAGTTTTTATAAGTAGTTTATTGTATCGTCTCTGATATGAATGAAAAGCTCTTATTTTGCTTAACTCTATTCGTATTATTCAAGTTTTAGTGAAAAACAATGGCTTTTATGGTGTGATTGTCATTTGAAAAGTGCATCAATGCGTTACATAATAAGACAAACAATAATACAGTTATTTACCATTCATTCTGAGTTTGATGTCAATCACGAAAAGTGCATTTAATTCGTCCACTTTTTCGGACAATTATTTTGAGATCATTATTATTGAAAGAAAAATCTTCTACTCTTCTCTTCGTTTATGAAAAAAGTTTTGAAAACTTGTTTCAATTGGTCTAAACCTACAATTTTTAGAACTGAATGAAAACCTTTGTATAACTTTTATAATAACTTTTTGTTTCGAATAAAATTCTGTTTGAATTCTCAAACAAATGAATGAATCGATTCATAGATTGAAATGTTTTTATAACTTTTAAATCAAAACTTTTATGAAACGATAAAAAGTGGAAAAAATTTCAAAAATTATTTCTTTTGTGATAAAAAACAATAACTTATTATAACAAAAATAATGTCAACTGAATTAAATACTTCGGCATTACTTCGTCTCTCATTTATTTCATCGCTTTTTATATTAAATTTTTTGTGTTTAATAAAAATGATTTGTTATCAAAGACTAAACCATTGTATTCATACGACTACCTGTGCTTTTATTGTTGTGGCCTCTACAGCCTATTTGTCCTCGTGGTTACCATATCTGTTCCATTCTTTTTATAACTCAACGGTATGGCCACTGTTGGACATAAAAGACCACTGTATTATCCAACACACAGTTGGCGGTCAAATAACAACAATTCTTTTCGCCATATTATGTGTCCGCAAATTATACGACGCTTTTTCGCCGCCAAAGGCCAGGACTATGAGTTATGCGGCCTGTATTGCATGGATTATACCTCAATTGGTATACTTGACTATGGCTGAGATCGTTAACGTTGAAGATAACAACAGTTTCTATTTCTTGGATCGAATTGTTTCCAATAACTCAACTCTATCTCCATCTGATTCTAAAGCGATTACCGAAGGATTCATGATTTGTGTCCATCGGATGAGTAGTGCAGTTATGGCCCAAATGTCGTGGCATTACGTCGTTCTCGTAATTCCAATGACAGCAATGCTTTTGATGTGTTTGTCCGCCAATTATTTAAGGAATTCATTTAAAAAGAGTGAGTCTTTTCATAAAATCAGTGGAAAAATCGATTCAAAATATTATTGTAATTAATTATCGCTAAAAATTAAGAGAAATAATTCTTAAGGAGTTTATATCAGACTATTAGTAGATAAGAAAAGAGTAAAAAGCAATCGCATAAACTTGACAAGGTCATTAGTTTTTAGTGTTAAAAACAAACGATTTATCGAACAAATTGATCGAAAGGCGATACTAATAGAGTTAAGTAGAGTCAACTGGTGACAGTTAACTAGAACAAAACCATTTTTTATTAAACGTTATTTTATCTTAACTATAAAATAATCAGTTTTTTGTTAATTCCTGTTTTGTAAAGCATTAGTTGACCTATAATTACAACTTTAATTACAGCTCCAAATGAAGGGTATTGCAAGTGTTCCGCTGATGCTATACTTAATATATGTCTATATCTCAACTTCTTATGGCTTTTACTGTTGAGACCCATAATTGTGTTAAAAACACTATTGAGTCAAAGCAGTGAAGACCTGTCATCAGTGCACTGGTCTCGAATCAATCCATTTTCACATCAGACACAAACTATTTATATGGATTTCGGAACTCATCTGATGCTAATTATAATCTCAATACTCGTCCCGTTTTCAACTCACGGAGGATTCAGAGCTCATATCAAACAAAACTTAAGAAAAAATGCAAACAAATACTGTCCTTCGAATGCAATTAAAGCACTCGAAGCTAATTATTTTGATTTAGAAATGCCTAAACAAATGACAGATAGTGATAGCGTCAGAGCAACTAAACTAAACAGTGCTCTTTACTAAATACTCAATTATTACATTCGTTTACTATTTATTCAAATTTTATTGTTTTAATTAAATATATTCTTGACTTTTTGGCAAAAATTGATTCAATAAATGTATAAATAATAACTTAATAACTGAAAAATAATATTCACTTTTAGGCAAATATTCTCTAATTTAGAGTCGAATTGAAGTCAAATTGATTCATAAAATTATATTCATTTGGTTTTGAGTTTAATGTCCTATAATTTATTTAATAGAAGTCAACGAATTGTGAATTGACAGTAAAATACTCGATGTAAAAGAGGTCAGAGGTTTACAATATTTGTTTGCAATGAAATTCTCTTAAATAAAAGTTTGTGAATAGATTTTGAATAATTCAAATCAATATTTAATTTATTCAATGAATTAAAAGTATTGAATTGTAAATATGTGTTAATAAAAGTCAATAAAATTCAGTTTTAATTGAATTTTTTTAAACCACAAAATTGTGATTTGTTTCCACTAATAAAAAAATCAAAACCCTTTTCGTTGAAGCGATTCATTTAGTTTGATATCATTTCAGTGGAAACCATTATTTTTATGGTTGACTTGATTTTAATTAAAGAGATTTTTTGTTTGTTGTAAACGACTTTTGATGACATGAATCCGACAAAACAATAGCTCTTAATTAAAGACAATTTTGTAATTTGTGTTAACACTTAAAACTTTTAGTAAAAAAGAAAAGGAAATTATAAAAACTAAAGTATTGTTTTACTAAATCTCATGAAAATTAGTGGTAGTCTTCCTCTTCCTTAAAGGTATTTCTTTTACATTAGTTCTTATTTTTTGATGTTTTTAAGTCAATGACATTAAAATGTTGTGAAACTGTTCTTAGCATTTGAAGATTCACTGGATTTAATCGTTGCAAAGATTGGCATAAAATTTAAATTGATATGAGTTTCACATCAGTTTAGACATTAATTTTAGATAATTTGAAAATAATTTTAATGTTTTCAAACATCAAAATATATTCTTTTATTAATATTAGAGAATATTTTAGAGCCAAACCTTTGTTGAGTTCAAGAGTTGAAACAAAATTATGATTTGTTTTATTTGAATCGAATTTATTGAAATTCATAACATTTTTTGGGGATTTATTTTTAGAAATTCCAAACGACTCCACTCCTACACAAACCGTTCAGAATAAGTGAATATATTTTAAAAGAAAAAAACAATTTTCATAGTCTTTTATAAAAGATTTCCATTAATCAGTTTCTCATCTCATTTGATAACTAATTGGGAGGTCTTCCAACTGATTGATAGTCATTCGACTCAATAAACTTTAATTTATGCTTAAAAAAGTTTATTAATATTTGGATCGCATTTAAATCGATTTGTTCTGAATTTGCGATCTATTCGTTAATATTAAGAGATTTTTCTTATTAAATAAATTAACATAATTTTGATAAAAAAAATTGGGTAAAAAATTTTGTATTCAGTCTTTTATATCTGCGATAAAATCTGTTTTTTTTAGTAAAAGAGTATTTAAAAAATAAAATTTAAAAGAAATCAGTAAATAAAACGGGAAGTCATACACTTATATTAGATTTTGCATAAAGTAATGAACATTTTTTAAATACAAAATGTCATTAAATAAATTGATTACTAAATAACACAAATATTTTTATCAAAGATTCTACTAGAATATATTTCATTACAATTGAGAACATCTGAAATTTAGTAGATAAAAGTTTTACCTTGTTATTTCAATTATACTCAGTACTATTTTATATCTAAATCATAATATACTAAAATTTTTTAATTAATTTTAAGCAAAATTTAAAGAATAATTATATTTGAATTTAGTAACCAAGATCAGTATCAAAATCGGTCAATCGATTAAATTTTATAGACTTTAAAAAATTGTTAAAATTTTATTTTGAAAAATTATAATTTAAAACTTTTCTCCCAAAAAGATGCTTGCTAAAATTATTCTAAAGTGAAATTATTAAATATATTATAAAATAGGAAATAATTTTGAATTCAAATTATTAAAAGTTCTAAAATATTAAAAATTAAAGAAATGTGAAGAAAGAAGTCATATCTTTTATTTTGTTTTGTTTCCCAATCTATACTACATATTAAAAGAAATACTTGAATTTTGTTCGTGTGTGTCTGAAGCCTCATATTAAGATTAATGAGAAATTAGATTCTTTTGTTCTGGATGACGGGCTTTTATCTAGTAATACTTAAAAACAATTTTCAGATTCTGATTGAAAGTTGTTTTTTAGTTTATAGACGGAAGTAATGAACTTTTCTCAAAATAAGTGAAATCGGGCGGAACTCAATTCAATTGTCAGACACTAAAACGATTCGAATTTGATTCTATATTTTTTTAAACTTTTTTCAAAAGAAATTTAAAAATCTCTAAAATTCAAACCAATATAAGTAATATAAGTGACCTAATATTCAGAATATTCTCAGTTTTATTTGATCTAAATATTAATCGGTTTGTAGTCTGAATGTCAAGAGTTGTTCCGATGATTTATTTTCAGTAATTTTTATTCAATTTATCGATTAATTATTTCCAGACTCTAACAAACTTTGAGTGTATTTTTATCCATCAAAAACGAGTCACGAAATAATTCGCTATTTTTAGGACAAACAGTTTTCTTGTTTTTCGTTAAAGTCGTTTCCCATACCTTTTAGTTTTGTCTTTTCCTCCCAAAAAAAACATTTACTTTTGTTTTTTTCCTTAATTTTTCTAATTATAATTAATAATAAAAGGAATCCGGTATTCAATGTCGATATAATCCGTCAGAAAAAACTTTTAAATGAAAACTTCTTTTGAAATGCGTTTTATTAGTGAACTAATTCACAAAATGATCCAAATATTTGTTTCAATATTAAAGCAAAAATCATTTGAATATAACTTATATTAACATTTCATTGAATAAAAAGGTTTTCTCTGCACTCATTCAAAGTTAATGTATATATGCTTTGAATTAAAAAAAATGTGAAAATTGTTTTTTGATATTAAATGTATTATTTAATGAATTATTATGTAATTCGATATTGATTTTGATTCAAATCTGTAAAAAGATTTGAATCAAATTCATAATAAATGCTTCAAAAGTTGAAATAAATTGCGTAATAAAATCATTTTCATTGAGTAAAATAGTTTGCAATCATTTTAATTAAAATAATTTTATTTCGAAACATGAGATGAGTTTTGAATTTTTGATTAAAAGTTAGGAAACGCTGAAAATCTAGTGATCAGTGTTTTGGGGTTTGAATTAATTGTTTCATTAAATTATTCGTTGGTTCAAAAGAGAACCTTAATAACTGTGAAATTACAATTATTGTTTTTGAAGGCAGGTCTTATGTGATTCATCAAATGTCTTATTAATTCAAAAGAATTTTTCACTCAAAGAATAATTTCTAACATTTTAGTCAAATTCAAAGTAATTATGCAAAACATTGAACACAAAACTGTTTCAATGAATAAACTCAAGAATTTTTGAATTAAGAAAAGTTATACAAAACCTATAATATATACCAATATTTATTATAAGTAGACGTCTCGCCATAAGTGCCTCTCATTTATAATTAAATAATCAATAATTTATCAAAATATAAATTCGATAACATTTAATGTTAGGATAAAAGTACACAATTCCTACTGTTTTTCCCAATATTTCGTTTTATTAAAGATAAGCAAATATTCATTAAATTTATGCCCACTTTTATGTCACAAACCATTTCCTCCAAAAACATTTTGTCTCAAATTCTTTTTCATGTGTTTATATCAGGTTAATTATACACTCATTTGCTTCAAATCTATTACTTTGATAAAAATGAACCCAATATAAAAATGAACTTAATCTAATATAGTTATTATTATTTGATGGAATTTTTTAGGAAATTTTTATATTTGATCTAGTACATTAGTGTTTGGGAAATGATGTAATTCTATACGTATATACGTTTAGAATTATATTAAAATAATTTATAGTTTATTCGGAAATATTTGGATATAATTTTAGTTCAAATGAAGGAAACTATTCGAGTAAATGAATGCGAACTACTTTTTGAAGGTTAACATCATTTTTGATAAATTATCCGAATATTAATAATTTGTCGGATTTTCAATCAGTCATTTAAACAAAAATTTTTGGATTAATTGAATCACTTATCGATTGTTTTTCAATAAATTTAAAATTAAGGAATTTTTGTCGAAAATAATAGTTTTGGTAAAATCTACTGAAATGCCGGTTAAAAGTGAAGTCTATAATAAAGAGCACGGAATAAATCAATACACTCTCTCTAATAGTTCTGGTGGTTTAGTTGTCAAAATAATTGACTATGGTGCTACCATCACTAATATATTTGTTAAGGATAAAAATGGGGATCAAAGAGATATTGTTCTCGGATGGGATGATTTGGACGGATATTTAGGCAAAAAAGGCAATAATCCATACTTCGGAGCAGCCATTGGAAGATGTGCTAATCGGTAATTCTTTTCTTTTAACTATAAATTTCGATTAATTTTTTATAATCGACAGAATAACGAACGCAAAATTCAATTTGAATGGAAAGACATATCAATTGGCAGTAAATAACGGACCGAATGCTCTTCACGGAGGGGTCACTGGTTTTGATAAAAGAAAATGGGATTTAATTAAACAAACAGAAGACTCAATCACTCTCGAGTTAATTGGTGAGGACGGGGAAGAGCACTACCCTGGACAGATCCGAGTCCAATTGACTTATTCTGTGACACAAACTAATGAATTGCGTTTAGAATATTCGGCAAAACTAACCGAAAACCAAACTCTGGAAACAGTCGTAAATTTGACGAATCACTCATATTTCAATTTGAACGGCTGTACGAATGAACACGAATTGGATGTATTGAATCATTTGGTGAAAATGACGTCTCAAAACTACCTCGAAGTCAATGAATTACTTCAACCGACGGGAAAAATCCTTAGCGTCACAAAAGATTCGCCACAAATGGATTTCTTTACAAAAAGTCACTCAATTGGTGAACGAATCAGTGAAGTGAAGCCAAACGGTTACGACCACTGCTTTCTTATTGAAACTAATGAACACAATTACAAAATCGGAGGCAATGATTCTATTCGTGAAGGAATAGTTGTGGTCAGATCTCCGATGACAGGAATAACTCTAACCTTTTCAACGACAGAACCCGGTTTTCAATTTTATTCGGGAAATAATTTAAGTAACGAACAAATCACTAAAAAGAGTCAGTCCTCTCATGGTTTGACTCTTAAAAAGAATTCTGGTCTCTGTTTAGAGGCTCAGAGATTCCCGAATTCTATTAATGAAGAGAAATGGAAAAAACAGGTTATTCTCAGTAAAGGAAATACTTATAAACAAACGACTGTTTATAAGTTTGGGATTTCATAAAATAAATTTTCTTTAATTATTTTAATTTTTATAATTAATAGTTTAATAATAGCAGAAATGACTCAAAACTTATAAAAGAATTTATAATTTATATCAAATTTTTGTTTATTTAAAATTTCACGATTTTTACAAAAATTTAATCAATAAAAATGAAACAATAATCCATTGAATTGGAAGAAATGATGTCGAATCGGATGACTTAAGAATAATGTGTTTGTGTTCCGAATGATCTAAAAAAACATATTCTCTTTAATCCATAATTTTATTTAACTGATAAATACCAGCGAAAAACTGATCTAAAAATGATGATTGAGTTGTAGTCTTCTGTAGAGCATAACTGCGCCCATAATTATGTTTTCCCGGATTCAAAGGCATGAGTCCCTCATATGTGAGTCTTAAATCATTTATCGAATCTTTTGTGCCGTCAATTAATTGTTGTCTTAACTGACAGTTCATGAAATCAATCGAAATAAAGAATATTAGAAGAAAACTGAAGGAAACCATTTTAAATGAATTAAAATTTGTTTGAAAATTATCTCAAATTCTTTGAGAAGAAATGAAATGAAATGAAATTTGATAGTAATATAAAAATTAGAAAAACAAAAATAATTAAAAGAAATAATCGCTTAAAAGTTAGTATAATTAGACTCAAAAATAGTTTCTTTTTATTTTAATTAATAATAAATTTGAATTCAATTTTAAGCATTGATTTAAAGAAATTTAATTTAAAATTCTTTTAAATTAGATTCTAAACATCGATTAAAAATTATTGAAATCTTAAGAGAATTGACACGATTTTAAGTTAAATTTATGATAAATTTTAAAACCAAAACATTTAAACTTATGATACAAAAAGTGTTTAGAAGTGAATAAGTCGGGCGTCGTTAGGGTTCTGTTCAATGGGACAGTAGGGACACTTCAGTTTATTGCCGTTCGACAACTTATTCAGTGCATCGCGTGATATAACGTGACCGCAAACCAAACGCATCGGAGGATTATTCTCTGAAGACTGTTGTCTTAAAATGGGACAGGCAAATATTGAATGGAAATGGCATTTCCTACTCAAATCTATTTCAATGGGTAACTCATCCCTAGTATTCCAAACATTAGTGACCTGTCTCTGTTGCATTACTTGTTTAATGTTGAGAAGTGCCGGTAAAGCCACACATCCGGCGTTTATTGTGACAGAGAGAGGACTCTCAACACTCAGACCTAATAGAGCGCACGCGTCGCGGGTGAATATATCACAGATTTCACTCCAGGATAAATTGTCCAACAAATAATTGTAAGGAGAGTTCTGGAGACCAACTTTTAGATATAGAAGACTACCCATCAGTGCCTGAATCTCGCGCTCGTGTTTTGATGCTAACGGTTGGAAGTATTGTCGGGCATATAATATAAGTTCCATCTGATTATCGACCCCTCCTTTAAGCAGTTCTATAAACTGAAGTCTATGGAGTTTAAACTCAAGATTTGAATTACTGTTTTGTTGTCGAAGTCTTTCTCTATTAGCGATGGCCCACTTCAGAGCCGGCCCTAAATCGTGAGCTTTTAATGAATCCAAAATTGTATTCAATTCAGTGAAGGGTCTCTTCTTTTCATCGGGAATATCAAGTTTTGACTCTTTTGTGAGCTGTTCCGCGATTTCTAACATTCCCTGACGTAAGAAGTGTTCGACAATCACTTGATTTAAGAGATTATTATTGTTTTGACTCTCAAACAACGACTCGTTATTAACTGACGCGTAATCAGAGATAAAGTTTTTGTCGATCGCTTTACCGATTCGGGAAACCGACGAATGGATGTCCCGATGTTCTGATGAGAACTGACTTATTGTGTTTCGGCTCTTTTTTATGACATTATCGTAGAGTAAATCGCATTGAATTTCAGTCAATTCATTGTTTGGCGCTAAAGATATTATGAAAAAGTTATTCAGTTTATAATTTTAGTGAAGAATTGTATTGATTAATATGAATACTAACCGCTGAGAAGAGTTAGATCTCTTTGATAGCTTTGGATTTGTTGTATCAGTTCTTCTAATGTATTGTCGTTGTGTTGACGCAATTCATTGAATTTGTTGACCACTTTGTCGACCTCTTTCTCCACATTAACCACAGCGTCACTCATTTCTTATAATACAAACGACTGATTAATCAAATTTTTAGTCAATTAATTAAAATCAAGAATTAATGAAAGAAATTATTAATTATTTAATACAAATAATTAGTTTAAAATTAAAACTTTTAATTAGTAAACAAAATGCGAATCATTTATACATTTGCTTTGATTTTCTCAAAATAAATAATAAAAATGTCTTTTAAATGAATAAAAGGGTTTTATATGACTTATAAATAGAAACGAAATTATTGTAGAAAAAGTGTTTGACTTAAAACAGCGCTAACTTTAAAAGTTTTTATTTACTTCATTTACTTTATAATGAAAATAAAAGATTAAAACTTCTGAAAACTTATTTATAAATCTACTAGATAGTTTTACATTAAAAGGATGATTTGCCCTAGATACCATACAAAACCCATACAAAATCAGAACAAAACTTATTTTTACATAAATTATGTCTTTTTATCTTAATTTCAAAAACATGTGTTTTATCTTAAAATAAACAAAACTTTTAATTCAAAAATGAATTTTATATTCAAATCATTTTCAAAGAGATTTCGTTTCTTTAAGATTCGGTTAACGAAGAAAATTCGTCCAATTCTTTGGCCAAATCATATCCTTAACTATCCCTACAAAATGAGAAGATATCCCGAAATGGCCAAAGAGTTTATGGAAGAGAGACTTCTTTACGAAAAGTCAAATCCTCGAC